>CAHIKZ030004489.1:3232500-3310000 GCA_903632075.3 Acanthosepion pharaonis | reverse complement strand
TTATTTTTCAGGTGAGAGGGAGTTCTCATTTTCTTTTCAGACAAAACTTCAGAGAAAGTAAAAAAACAAACAATGAAGATGAATAGGCAATTCAAACAAATACCACCCCCTCACCAAATCTAACCATCTGCTATGTTTTTTGCACCCTTTGCACTATTTCACAACAAGGTGTCACTCAAATGCATTTGCCAACTTTTTTACTATATTTACTTGTATTCCTCTTGTATTAACTTAAAATTTGTTGTTTATGCTGTAACCTTGAAACGGTTACTGAATAAGAATAACCAAAACGATGTTTGGAAATGGAACAGTAATCTTTATAACATTAACAACATACAAGATTCACCAGCAGCATGTAGTAAGTAATCCACTGCTAGTGGTGAACTAGTGGTGAATCCCCACAGACAGTATATTCCACTGTATTTATAAGGATTGGAACATACCCATTATAGTCCATAGGTACGATATAACAGTTTACAAATTTCTGTTTACATTATTTGCCGTCAGACTAATGTCCTTTTCATTGTAATTATTATCACAACACTTTAGATATTGTTTCCTCTAGATGTATGGGTGGTGTAATGGATAGTGGTTTGGAATACAAAATCGGAGAGCTGAGTTCAAATTCCAGTTGAGCTTGTTGCTTTCACTTGTGCACAAGAAAAATTGGGAAAAATATGAATCCATCTCTTCAACTTCCCCTAGCTTTGGGTTAAACAGTAGGGCAGTTCAGGCTCTGTAGCTTTGAGTCTAGGAGAAGGATAACTCTGAATTCAAAACTCTTTAGCCCTGGCAAAGTACATACTATGCAGCTAAGGAAAGGATTGTGGAGTTCTTATTGACTCTCTCATTCAGTTTTAATTTTTGGTGCAGGTATCATGTTTTTAACAGCATCTATATACAACCATTTTCTTAAATCAATGATTAAAAATGGCTTCAAGCAAATGAGTTCTTTAGGTCTTAAAGAAGACAATCCTTCATCAGATCCTATAAATTGGCACTACTAAATCATAAAGAGTTTTTTGCCAAATAACAAAACCCGTATCACATGAAGTCTTCCAACAACAATAAGAAAAATGGGTAACACATATAACTAGAAGACAAAATAATGATCTGATCCAGATGTTTATTTTATATACTATTTTAAATACAAAGTTTGGAAGGAAACTCCCTTCAATATTAGAAAGAAGGTGAACATTCATTGAACTTGAGAAGTTTAATTTCCTGAAAAACTTTTCAAAAAGGTTTATAAATTTCACCAACAGTAATGTCAACTGCTTGATCAATGAATACCAAATGTTTCCAGGTAATTTCACCATTACCATTCACACTCTTTAATAACAGATAGTATTGTTCTTCAACAAAACTATAGATAATGGGCCATCACTTGGGAATACCAGGTCCTGTAAGCTTGGTTGTGTAGGTGAGATAATGAATAACGGCTTAGAATTGTTAATCTAAGAACTATGTTCCAATTCTACTTGTGTTTGTTATATTTTCTTATGCACAAATACCCTTGTGAAAGGTATGAAACCACCAATTCCCCCAGATATGGGTTAATTAGTAAGACTTGTATCACTAAACCATTATTATCTCAAAAAAAATTTTACAATATTTTCTGGCTTTAAATAACAGTTGATAAGCTGTAGAAAATGAATGAATCAACCAATCAGAGCCATGATAGTCACATGTGTTACCATAGAAATAGATTTTACATGTACATGAATGATAGGGAATTATTCAGCACTGTGTTAGTGGTTGATACTATTTGTTTTAAGAGAAATATTGTATAAATTTCAACTGAAAGCAGTACTGGCTGCTTGGTCAATCAATGCCAATGTTTCCTTGTAAGGAAATGGCCGATATTACTATTTTCATTACTCAAGGTAGAGAAATTAAGAAAACATATGTGTGCCTGTGTAAGAGAGTAAACTAGAAGAAACGTCTATGTCATACAGGTGTGCACGAGTATAAATAAACTATGCATATCAGTAGAAAAAGGTAGAAGGAGTATGTATAGTTTTCAATAGGAAATACTTGGTGTGCATATGCCAGTAGACAAAATCGTACAAATGCAAATGTTTTCATGCTACAATAGATTCCGCCATATCTGCATGTCTATGCATGAGGGATTATTATGTATACCAAAAAGGATTCTTCAAGTATCTGACAATAACTGACATTAGATACGCACGTATGTTAAAGGGTTTCTATGCCTGCTATGATTTTTCCATACCTACAACCTCTACCAAAAAAAAAAAGTACATGTAAATTTATTTCTTGTTTTTGGTTATTTATTTCTCTATTTCCTGCAAAGTGTCAAAGGATTGAAGACAAATGCAAAATGTTGACAGTTGCAAGAAAAGAAAAAATAGGAAAAGTTCAGGGGAGGGTTCTGTAGCTGGGGAAGGAGCCTTTTCATGAAGACAGATAGGAAGTTGTTATTCATGATGTTAGTAGGATTTGGATGAATGAATAGGCTAAGTTAAACAGGTTCATTTCTTAAACCATTCAGCTTGTCTTGTTTCTCTCTCTCTCTCTCTCTCTCTCTCTCTCTCACACACATTTTTATTTTTTCCTTTTCTCTCAGTGTTTTCTCTTTTTCATCTTCCTCTTCTTTCTTACAATTCATTCTTTTACTCTTTTTTTCTGTCATTCTTTTTATAATTTCTTTCATCTTTACTCTTCCTCTTCACTGCTCTTTCTGTCTGCTCTTCTTGTTCCTTACTCTCCCTTTTTCCCCTCTACTTCTCTCTTTGTATTCTTACCACCTCTCTCCCCAACTCTACTGCAGTGCTTGTAAACCTATCTACACACCTTCCAATATTATATTTTTGGATGGGTGGGGGTGTAGACTTGAAGGAAGTGACAAGTTCCCTGTTTCCCCACTACCAATTTTTCTTTTTTTTATAGTTCCCTCCACAAACTCTCCTTTTTTAATATCGAACCTTTTTTTGTCGCATTATGACAATTCAGGAAGTTATAAGGAACTGAAAAGAAGGGGAAAAATTCAGTGAAATAGTTATTTAAAAAAAAAGAAAAACATTTTTTCAATATTTTGAGGGGTTTTTTTTATCTATTTTTCACTCATCTTTTATCAATGTCACCACCACCACCACCACCATCATCATCATCATTTTACTCACATTTTTACACCTTTCTTTGCCTGGAAGACAGAAATTTACTGATGTGCAAAGTGCAGTAAGCAGTGAAAATATTCACTTATTTTAAAACTAACTTCCCACTTTTTTTTCATAGACTCACATGACATTCTATCATGAACAATATCAGCAATTTACATCAAAGGAGAAAAATTGTAATGTGACTGTCTTTGTACTTGTCCATGGTGTCAATAGGATGAGGTTAACAGGTAAAAAATACCAACAAGAAGAAACTGCATTTCTAATGCAGAATATATATATATATATATATATTAAAAAGAAGAGGGTGCATAAACGTTTTGAGTTGTGTTGTGGATTTATTGAACAAAAACAGAATGTCTTTGTTTTACAGAATATTCCACATTGAACATGAAGAAAATTAATTATTTTTAATAATATGTAAAAAATTTCACTTTCAAGTGAAGACGGTTATAGACCAGAAATAGAAACACGGTCATGTTCAATTTATGTAAAACAAAGTATAATATTTTTTGTTTGTAAATTTGGATTACAACCAAAAAACGTTTATCTCACCCTCTTTTAATTTAATATACATACTTTTCTCGTTGGAACCACTACAACATATTTCTTTTTATATATATATATATATATATAAAAAGGTAAAATCTGAACACTTCACTTCTACTCCTCTTCATTTCATATATTCATCCTTAGAAACTGTAGGTCAAGAAATTAAAATCTAATTTCATTAATATAAATACAGAGACAGAACAAATTTAATAAAAGTAATAGAGGAAGTCATTTATTTTAATTACAGATAATGAAATTAAACAGTTATCATCTTCAAAATCATTCACCTCTAGACTCTTTGTAAGCTAAGTTCTAACTTGTCAAAAATATAAACATTTAAAACAATAAATTTCATATTCTTTTTTAATAATATAAAGATTTTAATAATGACTGGAAATTGTCTCAAATTTTATGTCTTTTGCTTAATATTTTCACTGCTACATTGTTATAGCATTGTGGCCTGGCTGTGCTGGCTCATTTTGGAAAAAATACTAAATTGCCATTTACTGGAAATAAATGACTATAAAGATGATGGTGGCAATTTCTCATGTGCATCTCTATTTTGGTTTTGACTGGATACTCTGCAGTACAAACTATGCTAAAGGACACCCCCAACATACAATATAATAAAAATATGTCACAAAACAGGTTGTATTGTACACTACCATATGTCTGTACTGAGATCCTAAACTTTTATGTCATGATGGGTGGGTTTCTCTGAAGGAGGCTCCTTGCCTGAAATGTCTATTGGGACTCTCTTTCTTTCTTTTTATGTGCCATATCCTTTCAGGACATGGCCAACCATGGCTCCCTTGCAGCTCTCAGCAAGCTCCTTCCCTCTGCTTCCACCACAGACCATGTTCTGTCATCCACCTGCTCAAGCTCATCGGGTATGTCATGCACTTGGAACTCATATATATAACCTATTGCTAAAGAATTGAAAAAATGGGTGGTTCATTGTACAGCTCCAGTAAGTATCTGACTCCTCCTTATCTGGGTTGGAGCTGCCCAATCTTCACTTGCTTAGGAATACCAGGGCCTGTAAGCTTGAATGTGCAGGTATGGTAATGAATAATGGCGTAGAATTATTGATTGGAGAGCCAAGTTCCAATTCCAGTCAGGTTCATTATATTCACATACACAAATACCATTAGGAAGGGTAGGAATTCACCTCTTTCCCCCAGCTATGGGTTAATTATTAAGACTTATATCACTAAATCATTATTATCCCCCCCAATTCTTATAATCTAAAAATACTTTCTGGGTTTAAATAACATGGAACGGATTGATAAGCCATAGAAAATGAATCAATTTACTGGAAATAAATGGCTATAAAAACATTGACTTCTCATGACTAAGCTAAATAACACCCTCAGCACACAATATAATAAAATAAGTCAGTCACAGAACAGATTGTATTGTATGCTACTATATGTCAACACTGGTTTAGAAATACCACTAAGTCCTAATTAATTTATAACATAAATCCAAGGGACTGACATTCAATAGTGCCTTGAAAACATACATACATATATACATACATATATATATATAGAGAGAGAGAGAGAAAGAGAGAGAGAGAAAAAAAACAAATAGTACAAATTTATTCCACAGTAATAGAAGTGTTACTGTTATCGAAAAGGAAGCCCTTAGCAATACTGGAAAGATCAATAACACCTACTGGACTTGAGAAAACTATTTTTTTGAAAAATTGTTTTAACAAAAAGATTTTATAAATTTCAACCAAAAGCAGTATGAGCTGCTCAGTCAATGAATGCTTGAATGTTTCCTTAAGGAAACGGCTAATATTACCACTACCATTGCCAAAAGACTATATTTCAAAGTATCTTTGTCTGTATTTTAACAAATTTAAACCCTTGGGAATATTCACTTTATAAACCAAACAGTAAAATTTTGACATAAAGTTATTTTTTGAAATTTTTAACTATTATTTTATCATTGGCTTTATTCCATTTATTTATTGTCACTTTTTTATCACCACACTCTTGAATAAACTCAATAAAAGAGTCACTAAATCATTAAACCACTCAAGCAAACAGCATAAAATTGGAAATAAAGAGGGAGCTTCCAACAAGCCTTGAACTTATTTCCCACGCTTGAGGAAGCCACTTTTCATGGATGTCAACTTAACCACTTTGACCATCGAAGGTTTGATAATTAAGTGGAGTACAAATCTGGAGTCATTCTCTTCTTTCTTTCCAATTATCTATACCATCTTCCTTTTATTTTTATTTTTTTAATCATGTTCACCCCAAGCAAGGCAATAAAGCCACTGAGACATAAAGGGTTACTAGGTGTGGAAGAATTAGAAAACAAACACCACTAGGAGCAAGTACAGAAGAAGAGTAATCAGGAGGACAGTAGATAGCAGCTGATATTTCATTTAAAATTTTGAAAATTAAAGTTGGCTTGAAAGCATGGAGCCAGTAGGGAGTTCCACAAGTGAGAAGTGCAAGAAAAGAAACTTTTAGCATAGAACTTACATCAAGTCAACTGTATATGAATGAGACTTTTTTGCCAGTCTATAATTCTGAGCTTAAATTCATAAAGTCTAGGTACCATAGCAAATAGCTCATCCAAACAATTACCATGAAAGTATTTGTAGCAGAGTTCTTTATTGAAAATATTGCATGTTCATTATTATTATTATTATTATTATGGTGTCATACCTTGATGTAATCAATGGAAATTCTGTTCTTGAAGTATGGTATCAACAAGACTCCTCATAACTCAAGAACTTTTTGGAGAATCCTCGTAAAGTATGATGATGGCAGTTTTCTGGAAGTCTACAATCTTGGTCTCAATTCCAATTCTCCTTAAACACTTTTTCAGTTTTCTAGGGGATGTTCTAAACATGCCCGTATCTACAGGAATTAGTTTTACATTCATGCTTCATAGTTTCTTCAGCACCCAAGCCAGTTCCTGATATTTTTCTATCCTTTCAGTTCTAGTATCGTTCACACTTTTATTTTCAGTATTGTGATTAGACATTTCATTCATAAAATGAAAATTAATCAATTTAAAGTTGCACAACCACTAGTGCATTTATCAAAACATCATCATCATCATTATTATTATCATTATTATTATTATTATTATAAGCTTTTTTCATTATCTCCTTTATTATTATTATTATTTTCTCTTCATCTGTACATTTTTTTTTTGGTTTTCAACTGGAGATCTTGCAGTATGGGTTTTTTCTATCAAGTTGTACAACCTCAAAGAGACAGCTTTTTTAACAGAATATTTACAGAGCCAAGCAATGAAGTGATGGGATACTAAGCTTTATACCAATATTTTTAAGATAGGTCTCTAGGTTTGGTGGTATGGACTCCAACACCCCAATGATAACTGTGACAATAATGGTCTGAACACCCCACATTCTGGTAACCACAATCTGGAAGTCATTGTACTCTTTAAGCTTTCCAATTCCTTTGGCCTCGATATTATGGTCACCAGGGACAATCACATGGATGAGAAGGCATTTGTTTTTCAATGACAAAGTTTGGCAGCAGTCTGTTTGGATGTGGAAATCCCATAAGATCTTGACTTTCTCTTTTTTTGATTACCTTCTCTGGTTTGTGGCTTTATTATCATCATCATCAAGTTTTTTTTCATTTTCTCCTCTTAATATCATTATTATTTGCTGTTTCATGCATTTGCATTTGATATAAGCTGTTTACTCATTATCAATAAATATTTTGTGACAGAAAATCTCTTCAAATATCCTGCACCTTTCTCAGTATCCTTTCTTTATTAGATAGTTTATGTTCTTTGTCATCTCTAATTCACTAATTCTAGTATTTTGGGAATGGATCCAAGTGCACCAACAATTATAAACATGACCTGAACATACACACTTTTTTCTCAGCAACCATTTTTGGGAGTTTAATTTTTTTCCATTTTGTCCTTTCTTTTATCCTCAACCTGTGGTCATTCGAGAAAAGCAATGTCTACAATCGGGCAGTTGCCTTTTTCTTTGTTTATGACTATGAGATTTGGTCCCCTTACTTGGAGAATGTTTGGTATGAATCTCAATGTACCAAAGTAAGTTTATTTTTATTTTTCAGGAGAGTATTTAGTGCTTAAAACTATTTGTTTACAAGTCATTTGCACAGTTCCTAGTGTATGACTGTTCCTACCCTATCATGTCAGTTTTTTATATGCCTTTCATGCCAGCTACCTACATTATTTAACATATCGCTAAGAGGAGAATTGATGGATGCATGCATTTCCCAAAGGCTTGAATGTGGACTATTCTCTTACTATAATTGTTGGGAATCTATTTAAATCCTTCTTGCTGAAAGGCTTTTTTTATGTCATTCTTAATTTGAACTGATCTTAGCTTTGTGTGACAGAAGGTAAAATAGTGTGACATGGGGATATACAAAGACTGTATTGATGATGAGACAAAGTGGAATTTTTTTTTTATTTTTGTATCAAAGACATTTTTCACTGGAGAAAGCTTATGTTCTCTTTGACATCATCAGTTTTGTCTTTGTTTTATTCAAACTGATAGCACGAAAGAGAACATAAGCTTTTTCCAGCAAAACACATCTTTGAAAAACCAAAAAAATTTTCCAATTTGTCTCATCATCTTCACTTTTGTTTTGGATACTACGTCCTAGAAACATACAAACACTGTGTTACAACTGTCTTCCAAGTGGATAGTATCTACTTGATTAGAAAATCAGCATGTGAAATTTTAGCATTTAACTGGGATTGAACTCTAGAATCTGTCATTGATTGGGAAGCATGTAACTATTTCAGCTATAAGACAGGCCACAACAAGCAAGAGATATATTTATATCTTTCTATCTGGTTATCTTCATACAAAGTTATTATGAAATTATTATTATTATAATATATCAAATCTCTAATTAAGAAAATTAAGTCTTCAAAAGCCATCATGTAATGCAGTCTTTGATAACAATAATTTTTATCTTCTACTACTCCCAGATCATTAAAAAAAATCTCATTCAACTGAAGACAAATATAACTTAGAGATCTCCATCTTATGGTACAAGAGTAGGAGTCAGCACTGAGTTACCTCCCTTTTACTTCACACATTATTTTAAAATGCAGTAATTATAAGTTCTGCTGCATGGCCCTGATCATGATGATAATGATGTTTATTTTTTTCTTAAACAGAGATTTAAGGAGATACTATCAACCCCTAATGATGCAACAACCATATTTGCATATGCTGATTTGACAACTATATTTGCATAACCAATTTTTCAATCGAAGATTCTTGTGTCACAGGTCTGCAATTGCATCTGCCATGTCACAGGAAGAAAGACACCCAAACCCTTTCTTCATTTAAAGATATGACATTTTTATGCTCCCAAAATCAGAAACTTGGGAAGTTGAATCAGCCACAAATTCCCCTCTCCCTAACTTTGCCGCTCACTTATAAATAGGAATGAAAAACAGAACAGATTGAAATTTAAAACTGAAGGGTGCTTATTCAAAATTTTTAGATTTTATTTTATTTTTTTAATGTCAACTGTACCTATGAGAGAGAAGTGGGCAGAGGAGAATAGAAGTAAAAATGTCCCCCACTTGTAAGAATCTAAGTTGAACTTTCAAGACAAGGATATGAATTCTCTGTTATAATGAAACTTTTTATTTACTCAGATATCAGCAATTATAAGGGAGATTTCTCCACTTGAAGGTATTTAAGTTTTTAACTTTAACTGATTCAAAGTTTAATTATATATACATATACTTATCTACATGAGCAATACTGATTAGAATCCCTTTACCAGGAGAGAGGAAAAATATATGCAATAAAAAGAAAATTTTTATTTTGTTATTCAGTTGATTGTTAGAATTAGATGAAATGTGTTTAGTTTAAAATTTAACTTATCAAAGGTAGCAACTCAGTTTGTAGCAGGATGAGAAGTTACCCTTAAGCAATAGACAAGTAATTTCAGGGCTGAATGCATTTTTATATCATAGTGAAAAGCTCAAATTAAGATTATGTATGTATGTATGTATGTATACATACATATATATATATATGTATATAAACACACACAAACACACATGTATGTATGTACTTATATATAAATGACTGACTAATTAGCATAGCCAAGACATGCCCAAGCAGTATGGGTACATTAGCTCTTGGTATGCAAGATAAACAACTGCTAGACTGATAAAATACAAAGGAAATCATACTTTATAACAATATATATATATATATATATATATATATATATATATGTAAGCAATTATATGTATATAGATCCGACAGTATGAAGAAAAATATATACGGAAAAAAATAAAAAAATCCTTATATACAATTAAAACAGCATAATTGTATATAAGTATTTTTGTTTGTTTTTTTCCGTATATATTTTTTTTCTTCATATATATATATATATATATATATATATATATAAGGAAGAGGTTATAGTAGTTCCAACGAGAGAAAAGTGTGTATATTAAAAAGAAGAGAGAAACCACAAACATTTTTGGTTGTAATGTGGATTTTTTCAAAAACTATTATGCTTTATTTTTCATAATTTTGCTACACGTGTTCCTGGTTTTGTGATCATCATCAGGCAAAGGGTGGAGATTTCCGCATATTATTAAAAATAATTCATTTTTTCCTTTATGTTTTTTTATGTTAAATATTTTATGCCAATTTGAAAATTACGGTATGAAATGAAATTATAGAAAAAGAACTTGTTGGTTGAATTTAACAAAACTTGTTTTAAATTTTCTTCTAAGTACTTTCAAATGTTTCTACATTCATTTTCAAGGATTGTGTTTTGTATGTATTCAAAACACAATCCTTGAATACAAATGTAAAATTTGAAAGTACTCAGGAAAAACAATATAAAATAAAAATAATTATGAACTTTGGCAAATTTACAATAACATAAAAGATCTAATTCAGAAATTTGAAAAATTTGATAGACAAAACTTGTTTAAAAGAATTATTGCTACCAAAATACACCTTTTATATATATATATATATATATATATATATATATATACATACTGTTTCACTGTATCACAGCTCATCAGTGTGCCTAGACATCTGATTGCTTCAAGCCAGGATTGCAATCAACCGATTTGGCATCAATCAGAGGCTCCACCCCTAAACTATAGGTGCACAGCAGAGAAAAGGAATCTTTTAATGTATTATATATGTGATGTATATAAATGCTAAATCAGCAACTAGAGTGCTCAATTCATACAAAGAGCTGTCCAACGAGAGCAATCATCCACTATATATACATATGTATATGTATTATTTTCCGCTCAGAAAAACCTCTCTCACAGACACCTTTCACTGCTCTATCGCTACTTCCATGGAAATTGCTCCGACAAAATACATTTGTTAATTCCACCAATTCTAACCTTCACAGGGCTAGGACCCTCCATGCTACAAACCCTCTTTCCCTCCATATTCCATCAGTGAGAAGTAAGTTCCACTCAAGCAGCTTCTTACTGCAAACCACTGCTCTGTGTAACCAACTTCCAAGAGAATGTTTTCCCGATCATTACAATCTTAACCTGTTCAAGTCTAGGGTTAACCACTATCTTCCTCACCTATCCCCATAAACTGTCTCTTTTACTCTGTAACTCTCTACCTGAAGTGGGTCTTGGACTTTGTACAGGGTGAACCTCACTGTGAAAAAAAAAGAAAAATAGCAAGATCAAAATAGTCTAAGAAATATTTGACAAACCATTTTGGGCTGCTGAGTTACCACAATATCTGTCAAATGGGTTGATGGTTGATGCAAAAGAAGCTAGATTTATTTATTTCTGCTTAGAACAACTCAGTATTCTAAAATTGTCATCTCTACAACCAGATGTGTTAGTATGACTTTGGTGATGAAATAGGAACTAGTCTTTTTTGCTAAGATACCACTCAAAATTAACTATTAACTAAAAAAATAAATTTATTTTGGTCACTTGTCTTTTAATGGAGGTGCTCAGAATCCTTCCTTTCTTTGTTTTTTTTTTTTTTTTGTTTAGCTGTCTTCCTATTTCAAACATCTGAATTAGTTGTGAGCTAATTTCTTATTGTTATCTCTGCCAAAGAACAAAGTACTTTCTTCCAATTTGTCTAGCTATAAATCAAATAATGACAAAATTTTCTCTTGGCTACACTCCATTGAGCTGAAGTCACACCACATTCTTTATCTGTTCTGGGTAAAATGGAAGAATTATACCAATATTCTTTTTCACATCCAAATCCCAATTACAGTTTCTTAATTTCTTTTTTGGCAACTATACCTTGCATTGCTCTGATTAAAATGTCTCAAGAGTTCATTAGATATCCTTGTTACCCATCTTTATTTTGTCTGGCATTTATTTAATAAAGCATTCAATATAACATGGTCTTGAAGAAGAAAGACGGATGTAATTTGGAAATATGATGAAGGTGACCAATTCATTTGAGAATTCTGCTTTAATATAAATTGTAAATTCTTCAAGTTGCTTATTTAAAGATAAAATTTTAGAATATTTATAATGTAAAAAAGGATTGACATTCTTACCATTTCTATTCATCATAAAGCAAAGTCAGTTATTTGTGGGGTCTGCCATGTGACCTTTATAGTTTTTTATTTCCTATTAGCACCATTATTGATATGATAGCTCAGATTAAACAAAGTTTTGAATATTGATTGCTGCAACACAGTCTTTCTACTTCTCTTCTTTCTTATTTCTTATTATCATGTTTCAACTGATCTACCCACTGGTCTTCATCAGATTACGGTAACTTTCAAGGAAATTTGAACTGAACCCTTTATTTAACTTACAGAGGTAGATTGTTCTTGTTTCTCTGATCATGTCTAGGGATATTTCGTCTAGTTCCTATTTATTACTACTCAGTTATTTCTTGTTTTGTTTCCATTGAGTCCAAGTACACAGAACAAACAGTAACTAAGCAGTAGGAACTAGATAAGATATCCCTTGATATGGTCATCAGAACAAGAATAATCTACCCCATAGATTAAATAAAGTGTTCAGTTTGAAATTACTTGTATCACATGATAAGTTGTAAGGTATATTATTTGAAATTTTGTGAAAATAATGAAATTGCATGTAAATAATGAACATCTCAGAAATTCAGGCAGAAATTCACTTCTGTTTTCATGCTATACTAAGATAAACTTTGTAATTATCAAGATACTGTATGTTCAACTTTGGTAATGTTAACTGTCACAACTTGGTAAGGTCGGGAGCAGGGGTCCTGTACTAACAACACCAACACAGTTTTGACTTAAGCCTTCTGTCTGCTGAAGTGATCTCCATTTCTTTTATTCACACAAAAACAATATGGCCGACACAGTACTTCCATGTTTGAACAATAACTGAGACAGTGCTTCTGTCTTGTTAGTACCCAGTTACAACAGTAACATTAACCATTTCCTTATAAGGAAACATTTAGCATTCACTGATCAAGCAGCCAGTATTATTTTTGATTGAAATTTATAAAATCTTTCTTAAAATATTTTTTTAGGAAAATAAGTTTCTCAAGTTCAGTAGCTTTTATCACTCTTTTCAGTATCCTAACCTTTTATTTGAAGTTGTGTGGAATGTTAACATGTCGATTATGTCATTATTTTCTCTTTGAATTGAATGTGATATCCATTTTAGCTGTTGTTACTGTGAGAATTCCTGAAGTGATCTGGTTTCTGTTATTTGCTACAGTTCTTTATGATTCTGTGGTGTCAGTCCATAATATGCAAAAAAAAGGATGGTCTTCACAAAAATCCACAGAGTATTTAAAAAATGTATATATGACAGTGAGAAATCAGAGAGCTGAGTTCAAATTCCAGTCAAATCCATTACATTCACTTACATGATAATACCCTTGGGAAAGGTATGAATCCTCTTCTTCTCTTTCCAGCTATGGGTAAATAGCAGGACAGACTGGGTTCTGTAGCCTTGGATGGCAACTGGTCTACCGCAGAAAGAAATGGCAACCTACTGTGGGAAAAAAATCTGCCTTGTCAGTAATGTATCGAAAGATACATGATCGCCTAAGCATGTATCACATATAGCACATAACTGACTGACTGATATATGACAAAAGAAATTATTCTAGTTCTAAAAAAAATAGTTCAGTATAAAAAAAAATCACACAATGTCATTACAGAATTTCATGGAAAATCAGGTGTAAGTTTCAAAGTGTGTTTGAAAACTGATGAATGCTCATTTAAACATACACACATCATTTATTTATTTACATATATAACAACCAAATTAAAAAATATGTTTTTCCAAGAAATATTATTTATTTCACAGTAATTTTACAGGTAAAAAACTGGCATATAAGAAGAAAGGCATTTTTCACTAATTTGAACAACATTTTTCTTTTAATATCCACTCAAATTAATCTACATTAGAACCTCATTATTCTTACCTGTTGTCTCTCCCTCTACCACTGAGTTATACCTGCAAATGACTTTTATTAAATCATACTAAGGATCAATAAAATATCTAATTTTTATTTAGTTCTAATAGTTTTATAATCTGTAATGTTGTTTCACAGATGGTTTGTATTAGCCACTAAAAACACATTCAACTTTTCTTCTTTTTACACCAGCTGCAGTAATAAATCCATTTTTACAACTTTTTCCTTGAAAACTCAGAGATATTTTTGTTTGTTGTTACTGTAATAGTTTTTGTCTTTGTTTTTTATCCCATTTTCTCATTGCAAAATCTTGTATTTCATTTCTCCTAAATTTCGGTTTTAAGCCAGCAGACATCTTGATTTTGAATTTCTTTTCATTTTTTCATACAGGCATACCTAACCTTGTTAAAATAAACATATGCACACATATCTGCATCCAGTACATAATCTTAGAAATGGGTATCAAGATACACACACAGAAATATTTATACATTTAGAAATGCATAATAAAAGGTAAATGCAATCACTAACACATTAAAATAATCACTGTTATACATATATATCTACATATTTATTTTTATTACATGTTTATATATTCATAAATGTGGGCATCAAATCACAGCTTTCAAAACAAATGTAATAAATTTTAAAGATTAGTTCAGTTTGCCTCAGATGTTTAATTAGTTTAGCCTTGTGGCATACTTGGCTTAGACTGAGTAAACCAAGTTTTAACCACATACACACACATATTGTGATTTATCTGTATGCATGTGTGCGGTTGCATTTATATATGAGACAAATTCAAAAAATTTTGTAATGACAATGCATTTCACCTTTATGTGTTAAGTCAGTATGGCATTTTCCATTTTGTCTCATTTCTCCACTTTTGTTTGGACACATTTCAATATATATATATATATATATATATATAGGGTGCAGCAGAAATGCCACCCACAAATACCTCGCACATAATAGTAAGATATTAGCTAAAACAACATTGCCACTTATGTATTACAATTATGTGGGAGGTATTTCTGCCACTCCCTGATGATATATATATATATATATATATATATATATATATAATGTATTGGGGCAGCAGATCATTACTTAAACATATATTGTTAAATATAACAGACAATGAATGTCTATTATGTCTGATCATGAGCCATTTTAATGTTCATATGTTTGCTTTAATTTCTGGTGAAAATAAAGACAAAAATTGTCCAACATTTGAATATTTTTTATTAAGTTGGTTCTTGACCTAAGCTTTTGGTTCACATGAGTCATCTTCAGAGTGGTTATACAGACAGTTTATCAAAGATATTCACCATTGAAGATAATATTTTGTTATGTTGACATAGAAGATTGCTATGTAACAATAACGGTTGCGGAATAGCAGACAGTTTGTAAATTCAAGATGTGGCTCTATGACGTCATACCAAGTGAGAAGCCAAAATATTAACAACAGAACAATATGTCTAGATGCAATGTAATGTGTTGTGACTAGTTTGAAATGTAATTTTATTGAGTGTTGGTTGCTTTGTTTTAATGTAGATAGCCTCCAATATCTGAACGTTCTTTTTACTGTGTGTATGTGTGAGTGTTATTGTGTTATCGAATAATATCTGTCTAATATTATGTCCATGGCTATGTTTTTCTAAGAAATGTTGTTTAATAGAACTAAGATCAGAAAAGTGACAGGTAAGTCTACAGGAGAGTGTGGTTGTAGTAAAACCAATATATGTAGTGGGTTTATTATTAGTATATATGTGAATAAAAACAAAAAGAAAAAATATTCCTTGCCATTTAACTGTTCCTATTTACCATAACTATTCCTTTTGTTATTCATATTGTCTTTTTACAGATATATTTTTTATTTTTATCTGTATTTTTATATATGTATATCAGGAGTTGATCAGTAAGTTCATAGGCTAACATGGAGTTAGCTGATATTTCATCTGAAATTTTCTCTGTATAATTGACATGATTAATGAAGCAATGTTTTGTTAAATACATTGAAAAGAAGATTATGTTGAAAAATATTTTTTTTAATTTATATCTGGACTAATGTCCTCATCTTTGTTGTCATTATCCCAATATTTCAGCTGTTAGGTCCTCTGGCCTCCTTCAATGTTCAGTGTTTGTCAATCCAGGTAAGCTTCAGGGAATTTCAAACAGAACTCTTTATTTAATCTACAGAGGTAGATTGTTGTCATTCCAATGCCTATCTCCATGGATATCTTGTCTTGTTCATTTTTTAGTATTGCTCAGTTATTGCTTGCTCTAATTTTGCTGAATTTGTGTCATTAATACCCAGCCCAGGGATTGAACTCACAATAGCTATACTACCAAATTCACAAACCAATGCTTCAATTATCTAGGCTCAGAATTGATGGAACAAGGTGAGCAATAATTAAGTAGTATTAAAAAAAACACAAGACTTTCCTAGACATATACAGTAGATTAAGAACTACCTGAGATTAAATAAATGGTTCAGTTGGAAATTCCCTGAAAATTACATGAACTGACAGCCATCTGAAAAAGGGTGGATGGCACAATGGCTGAAACATTGTGATAGCAACAACAAATATGAATATCTTAGTAAATAGTGTTTATAATTACAACTTCTCATCCAAGAAATTTTATCAGAAATTTTTTAAATTCTTGCATAAAATAAATAAAAAAGACTTTTTTCATCATTAAGCCATTAATTTATTGATATACCTATGTACCATTGTGAATACAAACATAGATACTGATGTAATGAATATGCATACACCTGGGTTCCTCCTCACAGTAATATGATTGGCTGGTGTCAGCCATAAATACAGACTGATGTGGAGGTACAGGAATGACGTCTATTGGCTACGCCTATAGTCTTCACCTATTGCCTACCACTACGATGACAACCAGTCCATTTCGGTTACCTGCTAGATTGTACTACTCAGTTACAGTAGTCCAAAACCACTTGCTACTTCAAACAATTATATTCCTTTTCAGGACATATCAGATACTTACCAACATAGATGTGTGTCTGTCAGTTCCATCGAGATAGACTAGTAGTAAATAGGCAGGCAGTTCCAAGTTTGCATATAAATATTCTTCTGTGATAAAGAGATTATACATGAAGAAATTATCCTCAGAGAATATTCTTAAATAAATTTATCACTTTCACACCTGATACCAAGAACACTTCTTATTTTTTCTCTCATTGTCCATATTTGTGAAAATATTCCACAATTTATTATTTATTTACATGTTGTTTCACATTTTAATTTACAATATGCATTATTGATCATGTTTTTTTTTTTTCTCAGATGAAATATCAATTTTTTATAAGTCTTGTAAAAAGAAAATTTCTAAATAAATCTATCTTCCCATTGTTCAAAGAGAATAAATTTTACTATGTTAAAAAAAAATGTTAAGAGTTGAGGGGGAGATCTTTTGCTGACAGTATTTAAAATTCGTCATATACTCTGTCCTTGATGTAACAAATGAGAAAGGAGAAGGGGAACTAAAAAAAATCTGTTGATAACAGAATAAAACAGCTAAAATTTTGGAAAACATAATTAACAAAGAAGGCTTTGAGAATGGAAAATTTTTGAAGTTTAATTTCTGTGTCGACTGAGAGCACTGTATATCTTATGTTGTTAATATTGTGACCACCAATAATGAATCCTGGTGGAACTTCTAATTCTCTCAGAATCACCTCAATGTATAGGTTGAGTAAGTCTGGTGAAAAGACATATTTTTGTCTTACACCCCTATTTATTTTTGTATATTTACTGAATTCATTTTCTTTCCATATGCAGGTGGTTTGATGCCAGTACAGGTTCTGGATTATTCTAATATCCTTTCCAAATATTTCCCAATTATTTATTCAATATGCTCATTCTTTGCAAGCCAACTGGAAAGTTAGAATTGTTTTTATTCAACTCTCCAATAAGTGTTTCCAACCAATAAGAAAGAAGGAGTGAGCTTTGATGTATTAATTTTGTTAGTGTATATGAAATAAACCCTGTGTTTAAACTTAATTTTCACTGTTGTTTTAACTCATAGCTAAAGAAAAAATTTGTTCATTTTTTTTTAGCTAGAAGACAAAGAATGATGAATTTGCAAACTTTACCCATAATTTGTTGTTAATATAACAATCAAGATGTGGATTTTGGTTCAAATAGCAAGACACATAATAATGATAATTCCTCATCTCAAAAATTTGACATAGAACATAATTTTTTATAACTCTCTCTGAATTTTTCCATAAACATGTCATTTGTTATCTATATATGTTGGCATATTATAATATTTAAATTTAGATCCTGTCAGCTAAAATATATTTGAATGAAGACAATTTATACATATGCAATTTTGAATGAATTTAGGTCACACTATTTTATCTCTTGTTGAATATTATATAAGGTTATGCACAAATTATTTTTTTTACAAATAATATTTATCAAATATGTTCACCTTTTTACAAACAGAAACCTTTTGCTTCCTTTCTTTTTTATTTTATTTGTCAATTCCCACACCTGTAATGGCAAATCATTCTTTTCCTCCATCATCTGACCTGCCTTTTCAAGCTTGGCTCCTGCTTTTACCTTACCTCCTCATCATTGAAAAGAATCCCAAAGGCATTTCATGACATTCAATTTCACTTAAACATGTAATGCAGTATTTTTTTTTTGCTTACTATTTTTATCATTACTCTATTATTATTTATATAAAGTGGTTTCATTATCATTATCATCATCATCATCATCATGTAACTTTATTTTTGTCATAATAATCATAATTATGGCATTTTTAACATTCATAGTATATTTAAAAGCAATCATTATAAAGTATTTATGAATCCCATAATTCTTGTATAAGTCTTTACATTTGCAATCACTTTATTATTTGTACTGCATTTAATATAATTGTTATTATTATTATCATATAATAATTGTGCTTTGTTAGTTTGCATGACCATTATACCTCCTGCTAATACCTCATAAATAATAGACTATTCCATTTTGATCATGTGGAAAGACAAAACATATCAGAGACGCTACTTGGTTTCAGTGAAAGAAAGAAAGATGTGTTTAATGTCTCCTACTAATACCTCATAAATAATAGCCTATTCCATTTTGATCTTCTGAGAAGATGAAAGACTTCAAAGATGCCACTTGGTTCCAAACAAATGGAAAAAGTTACTAATTTCAAATTTTTTTCATTTGTACCCTCTTACTTCTTAAAGTAACAACCAGCACTCATATTTATGATTGTTATTGCAATATTTTGTTAAAGTTGTTAAGCTCAAATATTTAATGATGTGACAGAGGAATTTCTACAGTTATTATTTTTGTAGAACTCACCATGAGCTTATTCAATCATTAACTGAAGAATTAAGATTCATCAGAAATTTCAAATAGGAAAACTGTGAGGGCCAGAGGAAAGCAAGCACAAGCTACCTGGCAAGCTTGAGCAAATGGATGAGAGAGCAGGGTTTGGGAGAGATGTCAAAAAACCAAAAGGAGAGGAAATTGTGGAGAGCCATGATTGCCAACATTCTGAAGGGACACAGCACATAGAAAAAGAATATTCATCAGAAAAATATAACAAAATTATAATCATTATTTACTATTATCAGCATTATTTCATAATTATGAAGTTTTATTGTCATTTTGTATGGGCATGAATTTATAATTATTGTTATTCTTTTTCTATGTGCTGACATTGGCAATCATGGCTCTCCATAATTTCCTGTTTTTTGTAGTTCTTAATAACATTTGTCTTTTTGCCATCTCTCCCAAACCCTGCTCTGCCATCCATTCACTCAAGCTTGCCAGGTAGGATGTGCATTGTTTTCCTCTGTTCCTCTTACCTTCAATGTCTTGTGAGTATCCAAATCTCCAAGCCCTCTTTTCTCATTATGTGCCCTAGGAATTTCAACTGTCTCTTTCTGATGTTAAGCATAAGTGTCCTTTTTGTTGTCATTATCTCTAGAACTTCATCATTGCTCACATGTTCAGTTCATTGTGTCCTCAGCATCCTTCTGCTACTTGTCTGTTAAATCCTGTTTTGTAATTATAGTTCATATTATAAGAAATAATGTTTGATATTCTATTATTGATATTAGCAGAAGTGTCAGTATTGTTACAAATGCAACATCACTTATTTATTTTCCCTACAGTGAAAAAACTACTTTTCTACTTAAGATTTTTATTGACCTGTTAGAAATAGAATAATACAAGATATTAATTCATTTTCTGCCACCTAATCTAAAATTAAATTTCTATTTCACTTTTCTTTTTCTTTTTTTTTTTTTTGTGGGTTAATACTGTGATCTGTCCCCAAGCAATTTACTTTTCTTTCACACCCTGCATTTTGACATCAGGAAGCATCTCACCATGGAAACCCAAGCAACTTCCTCTCTAGTACCTGCTTAAAAGCAGCTGCAAAAGGTTTTTCAAATGCTCTGCTTTCAATATTTGGATAGTATTTATTTATTTTTCTCTTCATTTGCCTGCACTTTTCTAAGTAAAATAAGCAGGCTCTAACATGCTTCTGTAAATGTTAAATCATATGCTTTTAATAAATTATTTAATGAATTTGTCTCTCTAGATTTTCTGCTTATTTGATTCCAAAAGAACACTACCTGTAACTCTTTTTTCTGTGTCAATACACATGCACTCACACATATATATATATAAGAAATGAGGGGCTACTGAAAAGGTCTCAGCCCAACCAAAAACACCTTTCCCACCCCCACCAAAAAATTATATTTGGTCAACTTTTAAACCAAGAATATTTCAGCCCCTCTTTATTTGCATGTGTGTGTATGGGGTAGGGGAGAATCTCCAGGAATTTAAAAAGCACATGAACTGAAAATAATGTATTCTTTTGCCACTACTATTCATATCCCAGTATTCTCCTATAAATACACCAAATTTTAAACAATATATTTATATAAATATATATATATATATATATATATATATATATATATATATAAATATAAATATCATGAATCATGAGTAACATTAAAATATCATTATCATAATTACTATTCTTTTTTGGAGTTGTTATTTTTATTATTGCCATTACGATATTGCAAAGAATGGAGCAATTTTGTCATATAATCTACAATGATAAAAAGAGGCTTTAATCTGAAAATCTTTCAATTAAATGCTTTTTTAATGCTACTTTCACAGGAATGTTTTTGAACGATTTCTGGTATAAATTCCTTGGGAAAAGCCATTCTGTTCAATTTTGACATAAATGTCCAACCTTTTCTGGGGTTATTTTCTTCCTCGAATCTTTTGATTAAGTTTGAGACTCTCAGTAAAAAAAAAAAAAAAAAAATAATATAAGTTTTGCTTCCAAGCTGAAAACATTTCTGAATACACATATACACTTTGATGCAAATATAGAGATTGTGAATATAGAAGAGGGCATGGTGGTGTGAATACATCCTGATAGAATAGTAAGAGAAATTTACAGAAGATAAAATAAAAAAAAAAAACAGTTGGGGGAGAAAGTATGGAGAAAGATTAGAATAGATAGAAAGAGACAAAATTGTAAAGAAAGATGGAAATAATATCTGAGAGATGAGGTAAAATTAAGTTATAGTGGCTAATAGAGGAATAGTATAATAAAGGAAAAGAAGAACAATGAGAGTGGCGAAAAAGATTGAAGAAAAGGATATGAGAGATGGATTAACAGAACAAGAGGAAACTGGAAGAGGTGGAAGGAAGAGTATGCGGACAAGACAAAGAAAGAACTGGAGGAAGATAAAAAAGCAATCAAAGGAAGTGGAAGGAAGAGTAACTGAACAGGTGGAGAAAGAATTGGAGGTGGGAGGAAGACAAAAAGCAATCAGAGAGAGAAAGAACAGTTAGTGAACAGGAGGAGGAAGAATTAGAAGTGGGAAGAAGACAAAAAGCAGTCAGAAAAAGAGAAAAGGAAGTTGGGAAGAAATGAATGGAATTAAAAATCATAGAAACATGCTGAAAAACTGTGCACATATGCATTAAAGGACTAAATAGAAAAAATGATACAGATAT
Organism: Acanthosepion pharaonis; assembly: GCA_903632075.3. Lineage (NCBI taxonomy): Eukaryota > Metazoa > Mollusca > Cephalopoda > Sepiida > Sepiidae > Acanthosepion > Acanthosepion pharaonis. The sequence goes on along the minus strand of CAHIKZ030004489.1, from coordinate 3,287,846 downwards.
TAATTGACTGTATACTTACCTGGCATATCTCAGAGGGTATCCCCCAGACAAGGCTATGTCGAAGGGCAGAGTCTCGTCTCGGGGAAACTGACTCTGTTTTTACGAGGTCTACAGGGAATTTTTGCCTGATCATACAGGCTCGGATACTTCACGATAAAACTCGGCCTTGTACCACATCTTGCTGCATGGGGTAGTGGGTAAATACCTATAAAAAAATAGATATATTAAAAACTGGGGGGAAACAGAAAAATGATAATGATATTATATCTGGAATTTGATAAATTTTCATATGTTGAAAAAGCAGTCAATGATTCTTGTATGTTGTTCATATTCCCCCAATTGTTTTTTTTTGTTTTTTTTTTTGGTGGTGGTGGGGTAACATGTGTTTATTTAACTCTATTTTATTCTATCCTACAAAACAAGTGATTACCTATTTTCTGCTTTATGTACCATATCTCTTTAGGACTTGTACAATCATGGTCCTTCACACCTTCATTTTCTTTGTTGTTCTTAGCAATGTTTGTCTTCTTACTAACCCCCTCCCAGTTCTGCCATCCATTCACACAAGCTTATTTGGTAGGTTACTTACTGTTTCCCTCTGTGCTTGACTTCAATACATCCTGTGAGTGTCAAATTTCCAGGCTTTCTTTCTTCATTACATGTCCTGGAAGTTCAAACTTTCTCTTTCTTATTCTAAATATAAGCATTGTTTTAGCCTAACAGTAAATTCCAAGCTCCCAACCAGGACAATTTTAAATTTTAGTTATAGATTTAGGTTCTTGTACAGTCAATACTGAGTGCTGTTTTATGAAAAACATTTATTATATAGGGTGTGGTAAAAATACCCCCCAAATAATGGTAAGACATTAGCTAGATGAAGACACCCTTGCCACTAATGTCTTACCATTATGTAGGAGGTATTTCTGTCACAACCTGTATAATGAAATTTTTTCATAACACAGCACCCCTTAAATTTCAGGGCTGGCAAACAAAGAAACAATACTGATAACTTATGTCTGTAGTGGGACACTGGGACAGATACCTTATAACAGAATAATCCCAGCAAAACTGGGATGTATGGTAAACCTAAATATCAAATGTGAGATATTTGGTTTATAAATTTAATTTAGATAAAATTCCATATATTACTCACAACAGCTTAATTTTCATAACCCTGCAATCCTTCAGGAGTGACTCAAAAAATCCCCTGAATACTGATATTCTTATGTTAAAGACCAGATATTTGCTTTATAAATTTAAAAATTTAATTGAATTTCTGATATTTTAATCATGAAAGTAAATAGACAAGGAGTAAGAAAACTGATAAAGTATTGGAAGAAGGATTTATAGGAAAAGAAGTAGAAGAGGAGAAGGGGCTGGAGGAAAATGGAGGAATAAGAAAAGTGATAAAGAATTGGAAGGAGTTAAAGGAAAGGAAGCAGAAGAGGCTGGAGGAGAAAGTAGGAGAGGAAAATGGAGGAGTAAGAAAAGTGATAAAGAATTGGAAGAAGGAGTTAAAGGAAAGGAAGTAGAAGGGGAGAAGAGGCTGGAGGAGAAAGTAGGAGAGGAAAATGGAGGAGTAAGAAAAAGAATTGAAGAAGGAGTAAAGAATTGGAAGAAGGAGGCTAAAAAAGAAAGAGGAAAATGGAGAAGAAAAGAAAAAGACTGGAAAGAGAAAGTAAGGAGGAAAGAAGATTAAAAAAAGATTAAAAAAACATAAAATCTACTCAGGTTTATTTAAAGAATTTTAGTACTCTCTAAATCTATCTCTGTCTTTACTTTTTTTGCTCTTTTTTTATTTCAAGACACATTTTAAAATGCTCAGCATTATGACTTTTTAATAAAATTCATTACTATTTCCATCTATTCCTAGTGAAATTTCTATTTATAATCTCATTTGTAAAGAAAAGTTTGCTTTCAGGTTTTCAAAATGTAGGCACTCTGGCTTTTATTTGTCTCTCAAGAATGTTCTTTAATCATCTTTTTTGATTTTCTAATAAACATTTGCACTTGCTGGTATAGACCAGTAATAAATCATTGAATTTTAAAATGTGTAAAATGTTTGGTATCAGGTTAGTGAGGATTATTATCTCAACCATCCTAATATTGGTATCATGTAAAAGAATCTTTAAAACACTGAAATTAATACAGAAAATAATCCTGTAATATTAGGTCAATCAGAGGGTGAAACTGATTTAAAAATCTGCTGTTATCTGGGGCAAAGAATGGCTTATTAATTGTAATGCTGTCTGTAATTGGCTATGGTTAAGTGTAATTGACAGAAATGCCCAACAAACAAAATTGACAAAGTTTGCAATAAACAATAACAAGAGAGAAAAAAGAAAAGAACAAGGCAAAAAAACAATATTAAGCAAGCAAACAATATATACAAGACAAAGCAACAGTAATATAGCAAAACATTCACAAACTAAGAAATGGTGTTAATATACAAAAGGAGATACAGACAAGTGATCAATCACAGTGTTCTGGCTTCAAGACAAAACCAGAATTGAGACAGATGTGATCGAGAAGTGGTGTATCTTATTGGCTAGGAAAACATCCCAGCATGCATTTGTGTGGTTTTGTCTATAAATTGAGTAGGGGAAAGTATTTTACAGTCATTCCACTACTGATTGAAATCAACACCTCCAAAACAAAACTGCTCTCTGTTAATCATTTGGCAGACCTCTTTGTGCTTTCTATCAGCATGGCTGATGCTAACCTCCAGGAAAGTGACTTGTTGCACCTTCTCGGGGTAATGTTCTCTGCTGACATGAAATGGAAAGATTATATTGAACCAATTGCTAGGTTTGCTGCTAAGAAAACTGGTTCACTGTATTGTGCTAGAAAGTTTTTATCTCCAGAATGTAGCTTACATATTTATAAGTTTATCATTTGACTCTACCTCGAATATTGTTGCCACATATAGTCTAGTCCTCCTGCTATATATTTAGAAATTCTTGATAAAATCCAAAGAAGAATATGCTATTGGTCCTGACCTGGCATCCCAGCTTCAGTCACTTTTCCACTGCCGTAATGTAGCTTCCCTGTGCCTTTTCTATAAATACTTTCATGGTAATTGTTCTGATGAACTTTTCTCTATGGCACCTAGACTTTATGAATTTAAGAGCAGTACTAGATTGGCAATAAGGTCCCATCCTTTTACAGTTGAATTGGTTGAATGTAACCATGTTCTTTTGTAGAAGTTTCTTTTCTTGCACTTCTTGCCTGTGGGACTCCCTTCCAGCTTCTTGCTTTCCAGTCAAGTTTGATCTTCAAAAATTTAAATGCAATGTCAGTTGTAGATAAATTAGTATTATTTTATGTCAAATAAGTATATTAATATTAAAAAAAATCATCTTCAATCATATCAAATGCTGGCTATTTTTAGGTGTTGGAAAGTAATCTTGTTTCTCTGAGAACAAATTCTGAGCTGTAAACATTGCTTTAACTCATTGAAGACCTTGGACAAATGTTCCAGTACTTAAAAAAAAAAAATAATGCTCTTGACTTGCTTTCAGTAATACATAGAAAATAAATTGAACATCTTTACTGACTTGGAAGGATAAGGGGAAAAAAATTATTCATAAAAGTTTATACTGTGTAGGATGGAAATGAACCTTCAAGCAAACAGAGAAATCAATTTTCAATGTTTCTGATTCTATTTCATAAGAATTCAAGAAGAGTGTGAAATAGACACAAAGAGAGAGTGAAATTTCACCAGCAAATTTGAGAGGCCACATTTTGAAATGTGCTCGACAGCCGTGGTATCGGTTGCTATAGGAATTTATTGATTTTAACGAAAGTGGCTTCTCCAACGGCAGAGTGCTGTCCAGCACTCTCTCGTATGGCCACAAGTATCAGGTCCATCACTTAGGACATGGGCAGGTATTTACAACTGAACAACAAAGTGGGGAACAGAAGGAGGCTTACAAAATGCAAGCAAATTTTCTTAGACTGGACATCAGTTGCTCCAGCCGGCATTTAATCTTAAATGATGAAAGAGTGTCTTAAATATGTGCATTGCTTGCAGCTCATTTTTCTTTCATTTTCTCTGAGGGAATTCTAAGGAGAAGGGTGATATCTCCAAATAGTTTGCAATACAATGAAAATTGAGTGCTTATCAGAGAGAAAATACGTTGGAAGAGTACAAACATACTTAAACACTGAGTTTTCTATATTTTATAACTACACATTTCATTCCTATCACTCCCAATGCATTTAATTGATACACTGCGGAAATATGTTACATCAGATTTTTCATGTCAGTGTTTTCACAATAGAATTTCTCTTAATCAACTGCTAATAAAATTTTCAGGGGATTCTCATGATAAATATACTATAATTTATAATATCTGTTTTTATTAGGAATATTTTCAATAACTTATTTGGATCTGTCTTTATTTCTGAGATTTGGAATTGTAACTATTTACATTGTTGAGACTGTTGTCCTCATCTTTATTGCCATATTCATGACTAAATAAAGAGTTCAGTTCAAAATTCCAATATATATTACCTGAAGAAGGCTGGAGCATACAGTGGCCGAAATGTCATGAATATGGTAGTAAATATGAGGGGAAACAGTTTAAACAATGTAAATAGTGTCAATAATTTATTTGGAGATGTGAAATTTTATTATGCAAATCAAGAGTTATTCATCACATTTTAAATAAATATATTTAATAGAGTTATTCATATTTATTTTTTCATTTCAGATGCATAAAGATTTTCCTGGTTGTAAATGTATATAATTATGACCTTTTTACATTATTTTTTAAAATCATATCTTACTATAGAAATGTATTGAAAATCAGAAAGAAATGGATAATCAATGGTCAGAAATTAATGCAAGCATTTTAAGAGCAGTAATGGGTTTGCTGCAAGATTTCATCATTTTACAGTTGAAATGGCTAGAAGTAAGCATAAGTTCTATGCTAACAATTTTTCTCTCACATTTGTCACTTGTAGAACTTTTTTCTGGCTTCTTGCTTTCCAGTCAATTTTGATCTTCTAAAATTTAAATGCAATGCCAATCATTATCTTCTGTTTCCTTAATTTCTATACTTTTATTGTCCTCTCTCCTTAGTAATGTTTTCTTTTCCTTATATTCTCTCACACTCAGTAACCCCATATATCTTCATCGCTTTATTGCTTTGCTTGGAGTGAAATGATTAAAAACAAATTACTGTAAGAATAGGCTTGTTTCATGTTGAAAAGTTCCCAGCTTGGCCAAAAAGCCATTGTAAAAAAATTTTGGTGTTTGGTCAGATTTTGGAAAGTGGCTCATGCATATAAAATGTATTGAAAATCTGGAAGAAAGGAATTGTTAACAATGAATACAAGTATTATTAGCAGAATAAAGTAATGAAATGTAAAAATCAGAAAGAAAAGAATTATCAGTGGTTGAACATTACTAGCAAATGACTATTTCATATATTGTGATTTTTTCCACTTAGTGGGTGTGTGAGTGGTGTAATAGATAACAGCTCAGAATGAGAAAGCAGAGGACCTAGTTCAAATCCTAGTTCAATTTATTATATTCACTTATATGCAAATACCCCTCGGGACTTGTATTGGAAAAAATCATTGTCATTCTCTAAAAATTGTTAATGCCATATTCACTCACTCACAAAAAAAAGAAAGAATTGTTCTTACAATACAAAATAGGTTTTGGCTTTAAATAATTAACAAAGGATTGATGAGCCATAAAAGACAAAAAAAATCCATCAATAAATCTTTACAACTTAAATTCACATTTTTATTGTTTCCAAAACAGATTTGTTGAAAATCTTAATAAATGTAAATTTCCAAATGAAACATTCTACTGAAAAAAGTTAGAAAAGAGAACAGCAAAAATCAATCAAAAGCAAAAAAGAAAAGAAATATTTTGTAAATAAATCAGAAAGTCATTTGTATTTTTGTTTCAATTGATTTCTTAAAACTGTAAACTCTGTCTTAATTCACCCTCATATATATATATATATATATATATATATATATATGTTTGTGTGTGTGTGTGAGTTTTACAGTTAAAATGAGTCTTTTTAGCCAAGGACAATTTTTATCTGACACTAAAAAATATAACAGTTTTGTTGTCTACCTGTGAATAGAACATTCAGAAAGAGTCTAATGCAAAGGTTTCCAAAACTCTTGCCATAGTAAAACACATTAAAACAATTATCTGGGGGGAGGAGAAAAATTTTATAATTGCTTTAAAATCTGCCATTTTAAAAAGTATGTAGTTCTATAATATATATAAATATGTCAAGATAAAGAGGGATGGAAGAACAAAGAAAAAAAAAATTACTCACCATAAAAATGGGGAATTGAAAAATATAATAAAAAAGAAACAACAGCAAAAAAAAATTGTTAACCAGTTATCACTCATCACTCTTCAGAGCTCAACTGAAAACAAAACATGTAAACATGTGCACAACAACTAAAAAAGAAGGAAGGAAAAATACTACCAGTGAAAGGTGAAATTTTAAAAATTAAAAAAAATAAGTTTTGTTAACCTAGCTAAAAAATGTATATGAAAAATAAATAATTCAGTGATAAATTTAGTTAATAATTAAACATTTTTTCTTTGCTATATCCTTTCAGGACGTAGGCAATCATGGCTATCCATAACTTCCTATCTTTTCTAGCTCTTAGTAAAATTTGTCTTTTTGTTATGTCTCCGAATCCCTGTTCTGCTATCCATTTACACAAGCTCATTAAGTTGGTTACTCACTGTATGCCTTTGCTTTTAACATGTCCTGTGAGTATCATATTTTCCAGGCATTCTTTCTTCATTATGATTCCTAGAAATTTCAAATATCTCTTTATGATTCTAGATAGAAGTGTCCTTTTTGTCTCCATTTTCCTTTAAACATCCTTGTTACTCACATATTCTGTCAATGGGATTCTTAGTATTTTTCTATCAATGTATATTTCTGTTGCCTCAAGTCTCTTTTTTATCTGTGAGGAGATAAACATTTACTGACATCTTGGCAGAACTGATTTCACATAACAGTTTAGAACTCTTTACTTTAGCTTTTGAAAGGTATCTTGGTGTCACATTTTTAGAACACTTCCCAGATATTAACATTTTTGTCTTGATCTCTAATCAGTCATTCACATCTTGGGCTGTTCCTCTAGCTAATGATCATACAGTCTGTCTTCTGATTAGTCCTTTCTTCTTGCTTTCTTTTGCTACCATCTGTAGGAGTTCAAGTAGTTTCCTTTCTGCATCTGCTTAAAGTGTTACAAGACACCAGTTTAGAAAGCTCTAGTCTAATGCATAACTACTTAACCATTCATAAAATTCACCAAACATTACAAAAAATGTTAAAATGCCCCTATGACCTACTGGATCAAAGAGTATTTCAGTTTTTTAAAAAGTACTATATTTTAAATAAATGACAAATAATTTTTGCTTTTGGAACTGTTTCTGTAAAAACGCTGGAATTGTTTGAGTGCAAGTTTGTTTTTCTCTGCAAAGAATAAAGTTCTTTGAACACAATTTCATGTTTAAAAAAAATAAAATATGAAGAAAAAAGTTAAACTACTTCCTAAAAATTTTAATTGTTCTAAATTCCTTGGCTTCTGATGACCAGATTAAGATATTTCTAATTGTACATTTGCTGTTTTTTTTTTTTTTTAATTAACATTCTTGACAAACCAGACAGAAATGAAGCCAAACAGCTGCAGGCCTTTGTTTACTTAACATCAAATATCTTTAAGAAGTTAACTGAATTTAGAAATGTGCATATTTTTTTATTTTATTCCATTGTTCCTGGCAGATTTTTAAGAATTCAAATCCATTAAAAAAAAAAAAAAAAAAACAATTTCTTGCAAACATGGGTACACAGATTTGGGCTATTTTTACAATTTTTATTTTAATGATTATTTTATTTTTTTATGGATTACATTGTTTTCCAAAATTCTGACTTAAAGATTTGATATTATTTGCAGTCCTCATTGTTTTTGCTTGTTTGCTTACAAACTCGATACATCTGCTGCAATCAATTTCAAGTGTATTTTTTTAGCTGATTATTGAGCTAAAAAAATATTTTTCCATAGAATATTTTCATTTTTTCCTCTTTTACTTTGATCGGTAATGCCTTTACTGCTACTACTCCTTACTGTTTTGTTTTAGTTTTATACTAATACTTAATAGAAATTTTTTTAAAAGTCTTTGATTGATATACACAATACTTCTATTTCTTTAGTGACTACTAAATATCTTTATAACTCCCATCTTCACTATGATCCTTTTTCTTATATTATTATTATCACTATTATTATTTGAATCATTCATTCTCTTACAACTAATACCATTACATTTAGTGTTTATTCCCATATCATAATAAGACTAAAAGTAGTGATAATATTGATTTTATCACTAATATTGTTGTCAGTCTTAACAGAAGAAATTTTATAAGCTTAACAATATATAATAATATATTATTATATAAATATATATATTAATATCATTATCATTGTTAAGCTTATAAAATTTCTTCTGTTAACACTGCCAACAATATTAGTGATAAAATTAATATTATTATTTCTTTTATGCTTAGCTTACTCCCCTTTTTTCTGTTACTATTATTCTTGTTTCTTAAGTATGTTTTAAAATCTGTATAATAAAATTCAACTTTAGGCTAAGTGGAGTAGAAAAAAGCATTATATTTTGATTTGACTTTTATTTTATAGCTGTATTTTTCTTTTATTTGAAAATGTTGTTTACAAGTAGAAATTCTTTTCTGATGATTTTGTCAATATTGCCTCTTTAAAGTTCAGCTAAACCTTCTCAATAAAGCCTAAAATAACACGCACATGTACTCACTCACTGTGTGAACATGCACAGACTTAAATACAAATCCAAGATAACTGTTTGAAAGACAAATATGAATATCTGTTCATGTCAGTAACTATTAAAATTGTATTTAAATGCAGTATATTTCAGTCTCCATAGAAAGAACATAGTTATATAAATATAATAATTTAAAAAGAGAATTTTGCATAGGTATCTTATTAGTTATTAGGTTGATGCAAAAGTTCCTGTTACTATCATTTTGCATAATGCTAGAAAAATCTTAGTAGTGTCAAAGTTTACTTGAGAATGTCATTTACAAATAATTACTAGCTTTTGAATTTTGATTTAAAAACTACCAAGGTGAGTTCCACTTGAACTGACCAAAATTCTTTGTTTTCTTGCTTGGCACAGAAATAAAAGTAGTCAGTTTTTGATGAGATAGTTACTAGAAATAAAAAATGGTTTCATTACAAAAGTTCAAGATGAAGAAAATTATAGAAAATTATAGCTAGATGTCTTCAGAATTGAAAATTTAAATAAAATCTAAGAATTTAAATAAAAAGGATCTTTACAAAGCAATACATTTAATGCGTTAGTCATTTATCATAATATATCTGACTATAATTTCAACTTGAACAATGCATTTCTGATTAAAAAAAGAAAGAAATTTGTTAAGACAAAATATGTATTGAGAGTAAACTAATTTGCTACAGTATGTTTATGTCTAAGATCAAAGACAATACCTTCTTTTCTTCACAAATTACAACTAATACAATTTGGGATAATTAAAAACAATAACAATAAAAATAAAGGTGATAAAAATTTGAATGATATAGGCCAAGTTTAACATCAAGATATATGATGTCAAAATTAAATTTAAAGGCTGTGCCTGTCTCTGTCTTTAATATTTCAATGTAAATTGTAACTGGTGTTTCTTGTATTTTCCCCCTCTTATATATTCCATTAATATAATTTTCAGATATTCCTTGATGAAGAAAAAACTTCTTCTCTGTACTTGGTTATATTCAAAAGGAATTCTTTATTAAGAATTACAGAAACCTTGACAAATTCTAACTTACTATGTTGAGCAATTGGCTTGTTTGAATGATGCATTAACAGAGAAAAGATTTGTGTAAAGGTATAGCAGTGAGTACTTAAACATTGGCTTTTCTCTGCTTTAACATAGAAAAATGTAATTTTTTGAACAAGATTGTCACTTGTAATGAAAAATGGATTTATTCCAAGTGTAACATTATCATTGCAATGACTAATGATAACATGTGACGGAATCTCTCATAAGTAACATGATATTTTATTTTACTCTGGCTCCAACTACCATTGGTCAGTGTGTTTATGACCCCAGGCCTCCATCCAAACATTTGTTCTAATCTGAGTCTTGAAAAGTGTCAGATACTTTCTGGAGTGATATAAGGACCTGACCATTTTTCCAGCATGTTTAGTGAGGGATCATATATGTAAATTCTACTTAAGGTCTAGACTGAACTTATTCTAATAGCTGTGCAAAGTATTATTACTTCCATTCAAATTAGGAATTTAGTCACGTTGTCATTATTAGTATATGACATTTAATTTTCTGTTTTCAGTGGAATGTCTGTAATGGAGTCATGTGTTGGGTCTGGTAAGAGGATGAAAGACATTTGAGACATTAATCAGGAACTAAAATCTTAAGACTTTTTCCTGTTTTGTCCAAGATGTTTATTCCTTTTTACAGTATTTCTCTTATTTCATAACTTCCTTATTCTCTCTCCTGAACATCCAGTCATTTTTTTCTTTACTTTTTATTTGCTATTTTTCTATTTTTTTTTCATTTTGTCTTTTTCTTAATACCCATTTTCTACTATAAGCACATGGCTGAATAGTTAGAACAATAACATTTCAACTATAAGACTTAGATTTGAATCTCACCATGGTCGATCTGTCAAAGAGATGACTTCTTGATATCAGACTGGGGAGATGGCTCCAACATACGGGGTACTGTTGGAACATACCTGAAAACCATTCATAGGTTGATCAAAGCCTTGTGAGTAAAATTGGGTTGACAAAACTGTTCAGTTGTTGTCCTAATATGATGTCACAAGTTATCATAAGTGAGCATTTGAGTGTACTGTTCTTGTTCATACTTTTAAACATGCCAGATTATATGCTCTCTACCAGAAGCTGTAATTAAAGTCCATGCAGTATAGTTGCAGTTGTCTTTAAATTAAGTGGTGGCAGAAAAATTATCATTGAACTTTTAAAAGGTAAGCTTAAATATTAATGCAATACTTAAATGCAGTGATCAATTTTGAGTTCTTCTGTAGTCTGTTGTTGCTATTGCATCTACTCCTCCCTAAATATTGTGAAGGCCCAATCAAAAGCCCTGAACTTAATGCAGCTTTTAAGCTAGTATTCATACATTTACACACACACACACACACACACACATATATATATTTATGCAATTTTCTATAGAAGTAATGCATTTTTATTTATTAATCTGACAGATTTTATCATTTTAAATGTTATTTCTATCAATATGTGCTCTCTGGCAGGATGTGAACCTGCCAGAGAGTATATATTTTCCTTTAATAAGATTTCTCAAATATTCAGGCCAGTAGACAAAAATAAATATACTGTTTAATAAATAAGTGGACTGGCTACTCAAATATGAGTATCCACTGAAAATAACATTTAAAGTGATATATATATATATATATATATATATATATATATATATATATATAAACACCAAAATTCATGCTATCAGATTTTGATCAGTTAGGTCTCCTCAGGCAGGTAGGATCCTATCTGCCTGAGGAGACCTAACAGTCAAAAACCTGGGTAGTGTGGTAGTTTGAATTTTGGTGTTCCTAATTACATTTTGCTATACAACTCAAATTTTCAAGATTTTGTGTTGAGCCCTTTTTTGGGATTGTACCTTCTTAAACGCTGCTGCTTACAGCCTCTTTTTACAATATACTATCTTATATTTTATATTGTATTTTAAATTGATATATATATATATATTTTTGGAACAAGGTTTTGAGTGTACTGCTGAACATGCCAAATTATTTGCACACTCTCTCTCTCTCAGAACCTGTAACTAAGATCTACGCAGCATAGTTGCAGTATAAACCACATGTTGGCTCTACAGGTGTTGAAGAAGCACTAATGTGCCTGAGCAGGCTTCTGCAGCAGGGATTAACTAGTTTTTCTAACTGATGGCCTACTCAGAAACAGGCAGCCAGCCATTAATTAATGCTTATCTTCTATTTCATTTCTCTCTTTATCTCTTCCATCTTCTTGCCATCCATTTCTATGCATGTTTGAAGTTATATACAGCTGGCAATTTCCTATTCTGCAGAAAATATCTGTAATTAATGAGATTACAGAGGGACAGGAATAGCCAAACAGCACAGTAGATTTGAAGATTTCTAAATATGTCATATCATTTTTAAAACCTTGTTTTGTCAATTACATACAGTGTGTCACTTAATGATAGGACACTGCAAGTATCTTGCATGATAAAAATGACATAAGGTACTAAATATATTTATTATATGACTGATATACAAGAGTTCAACATATTGCTAAGATTTTGCTATTTCCTACATCTTTTCGCTATCTGATATCTCTTTTGGTGACGGTGGACCCTCATAATGTCCATGTTTGAAATAAGAGAGTAAACTTGTGCATAGTTGTGCACCATCTCAGACATGCAATATTCAAATCTTAGATAATATGTTGAACTCTTGTAAATCATTTATATAATAAATATATTTGGTGCTCTATGTCATTTTTATAATCCAAGATACTTGCATTTAAAATGTTCCCCATCATTATAGGACACCCTGTATATATATATGATTTAACCAAAATGCTACTAAGAGGAGGCCCCCATCAAAAAACAAAATTTTTGTCTATAAAAATTCTTATCCAAGGTGATTAAATGGCACATTTTATATGTAGGAATAGGTAATTTTATTTTTGTTTTAGTTAAGTGTGTTTTTAGTAAATTTAGATATTTCTTTATGGGACCATTTGTGTATAAAGATTCTATATCTAAACTCATCATATATTTGTTTTTGATGTCTATGTTTTTTAAATTATTTAAAAGATCACCAGAGTTTATTTATATGCAAGGAGCTAATTGTACAAAAAACATGGGGTTAAAATTTTAGTTTGTGTACCAGCTGGTTTATGTGGGACACTGCTGATTTGATTGGTTACAATAATAATGAGCAAATCTGTAATATACAAAATAAACTAAATAGGTTGTCTTCTAAAGCAAATTGTCTAAAATCAGCACAAAGGACTTTTTACAAATTTATCAAAATTCAAACCATATATGATTTACTTCTTCATTTTAATGCTTACATACATACAATTCTTCATGATGCAAACCTATATATATATATATATATATATATATATATATATATATATATATATATATATATATATAGCTTTTTGCACATACATATAGATACACATACACAAATAGAGATTGAAAAGTCTTAATAAAGGAAATGTGCTTGCTAAAAGGAATTAAACTTGTATTCTCTTTTCACTTGGCTTGAAAGTAGTTTCCCAGATTTAACAGGGCATACAGTTTTAATTCCTATCAGGAAACATATTCTTTATAAGACTTTTGATCTTTATGATGGAAGATATTAATTTCCCTTTTCTGTGCTCTGTCTCTGTATTTATGTACATGTATATCTATCTATATAGTGATTTACTAAAGGTAAATTTACTAAGTGTAGCTCAGTTGTGGCACAAGGCCAAAAGTATGGGGCACCCGGTGAGGATCAACATCACTACTCAGACATAATTGATCTAGCAAAACAAACCTGTTAACCATTACATCAAGTCAAAGTGCCCTTATCTCTATGTATATAATATTATAAAATATAGTTTAAAGTATACTATATTTATGTGTAAATGTGCTCAATATCCGTGATAAACCATGCATAAATATAGGAGTGGACACTGTGGTCAACACCATGTAACTGTTGCCACTCACTCTCTCTCTCTCTCTCACAAACTGCTTTTATCCCGGAAGTATATTATACCTTTCTAAATCTGGTATTCCTGTATATGATTGGTTTACCCATTGCCTTTGTGTCAATGAAGTAATATAATCATGTGCAATTACTTATGTGCAGGTATGTGTAGACCAACACTAATACACAGGTATAAATAACAATTAAGAGAAAGAGAGTAACATTTGGTGGAACATAAGGGAGAAGAGTAGAAGGAGGCAAGAGAGAGGGATGAGGGGGAAGAGGAAGACAAGAAATAAACAGGAGCCTATCAACAAATTAGAAGGTTTGGAATAAACATCTTCAAGTTGATCAGGAAGTAATTACTTGATAACAAGGCAACAAAGTTGCAGGCAACAAAATTGATGAGCCAAATTATCTTCAATTAATGTAATTATAGCTTTGGGATGTTTTGCTGGTGAAGTAAAAAAAGAGCAAAATTCAATCAGACACACACACTCATATATATATATATATATATATATAATAAAGGTAACTTTGAATAACATACTTGTACATAATGAAAATTTGATTAACAGGCAAAGTCATAGAGTTTAGGGTTAATATTTCAATGTTTTATTCACATCATCATCACTATCATCAGAATAAAATCAAAAGAAGAGGTATTCTCTCTTGAAAATCAGAAACTGAATTAACAAACCAAATTTAAAAGAGCCAGAATTCTGATGCCTTTGGCAACATGAGCTCTCTTTTTTATTTTTATTTGATTTTTGATTTTTATTTAGTTTTTGACGGTGATAGTTACTTCCTTAGTTGACATACTCATAATGATATAAATAAAACATTGAAATATCAACTAACTTGAGCATCACTGTTATTTGTTAATTCAATTCTGATTATCTAAATACACCTTTATATTGTATTTATTAAAATTTGTCTGATGGATGACACACACACACACAGATATAATTTTAAGCAATTAATGGATTTTTTAATCTAACATTATTTCTTATTATTATAGGCATTATATTTAGTAGGTACATATATTTGAGTAGACATCTTATTTTTTTTTTTTTTTTTGTTTGTTTTTTTTTTAATGAAATTGAGGTCTAGTGGTCTACAAATTGAAAATTTTAATAAAGAAAATGTGCGTCCCTAACTAGAATTGAACTTACATTCCAGGTTAAAAAGGAAATGCTGGTTCAATTCCTGTCAGGAAGAATAATTTCTTTATTAAAACTTTCAATCTCTAGACATTAATTTCACTTAAAAAAATCAAAATGTCTACTTAAATATGGGTATCCCACTGAATATATATATACATATATATATAGACTGATACACACACACACACACACATATATATATATATATATACATTTATAGTAGATATATAAATATATATATTTATTATATATATATATATATATATATATATATATATATATATATATATATATATTTATAGTATATATATAAATACATATATATATATATATACACATTTATAGTGTGTGTGTGCGTGAAGAGAGCAGAAAATTGCTAAGATGACTTTATTCACATCAAATATCAAATTTTTTAAGCACTTCTTGGTCTTGCTGAAAATTTTCAGCTTTCCCTTCTATATAAACTCGGTCTTTTGATTAAATATTCAATTAAAGTCATTTCTAAGGTCAGTCACACAGGTTTCATGTACTAAGCACTAAGAGCAAAAGTTCTCATTTCATTACAAAAGTTAAACTGTATCAGTCACGGTCAGTACTTAACCGAGTGTCTGCTTGGGTATACCGGGTACTGAAAGCAAGTTTCTCCAATACAATTTATGTTTCAGCTTTAAATAACCTACAAAGAGTTCATAATCTGTAAAAAACAAATGAATAATGTACTAAGAATCTAAATGGTTTCATCCAATAATTTCTGTTAGAATATTTTACAGATCATTTTGAAGAAAGTATCTTTTGGCTCTTATAATGCCAAAAGTTATAAAATTGCTCATTGAAATTAGCAATACAGAATTTACCAAATTCTATCAATCATCACTCCTTTGACTCTCAAGGCATTAAACAATCTCCTCTTCAACTGCTCATCAGTCAGCAACCTGAATATTACCCTTTATTTAGTCCAATGAGGTAGATTGTTCAGTCATCAAAGGTCCTCTCTGATGGTTCATAGCAAGTTATTTTTCGATCAACCTCACTTTTGTTTTCTATTAGGATCCAACCACAGTACTTGTAATGCAAGGCTTGTAGGTGGGAGTTTTGCCAGATGGCCAAGGCATTTAATCTTTAGATTTCCTTTCAGATGGGGTATAGATTGACTCATTTTATAACTTAATCATTCCAAGTGATTCCTTTACCATTTCATATTGAATACATGCAGTTTTTTTCTCCTAGATGAATTTTAGGTTCCATATTTCTCTGCCACAGAGCAAACAGGAAACAGCATTAGAAGTGAAGTAATTTAAGGAGAATTTTTTATTTTTCAATATTTTTGTTGGCCTTATGTGCTACTGTTGTGATGGATAATGGCTCAAAATGAGAAATCAGAGAGACAAGTTCAAATTCCACTTGCATTCATTACATTCACATGTGCAAAGGTATGAATCCATTTTTTCTTCCCCAGATATAGGCTAAATAGCAGGACAAACTGTCACATCTGCCTCTACCAACATGCATTGGGCTAATGAAGTACAGTAATGGTCCAATCCTCTCCATGGTACAACATCACAATTCCTAATGTGTCACCAGATTTAAAACCAAGGTCCAACAACATCACCTACATTGATGGTGAACATAAATAGCAAGGATGGTGAGATCTGGGGAAGGCCTACATCCAATAAAGTACCTTTACAGGCTGAAAAAGAATATGAAACTAATACTTTGTTTATTCTACAGACTTGGTCCATATCATGTTGCTTGCTAACCTTTCGCATGCTGCATTATTCATATTATTTTGCTTTTCACTACATTCTTCTTCAATGCCTCTCTATTTCAGTATCATTAGTGTTAATTTTAACTCAAAGTTGTTTTCTGTTGCCATAGCAAGATATGACAACACAACTATGAAATTCAAACACACTATTGTTCAGGGATCAGAGTAAGCTTCAGTGGCAGCATAAACCTTTTGTATAACAAATGAAGTCACTTACAGAGTGATAAAGATTAATTGTAAATAATAATGTTCATACCATAATTTTGAGGAACATAAGTTTTAATTCTATTTTTATTGTCATCAATCAAAAATAATTTGATTAATTTATTTTATGAAGCTACATGATCAAAGGATATAATTAGGAGCTGTAAGCATTAAGTGAAAAGCTTGCTTTTAATATTCTAGTAGTTATATTGAAATAAGTCTTTACATTGTTTGAACTGTTGTCCTCATCTTTTATATTCATGACATTTCAGCTATTGTACAACCCGGACTTCTTCAGGTGATATACATTAGAATTTTGAACTGAACCCTTTATTTAGTCCACTGAGGTAGATTGTTCTAGTGCCATGCTTTTTCTGGATATTTCCCTTTAGTAACTCAACTTTCAAAATTTTTGTTCACCTCTACTGTAGCCAGGTATTGAATTTGTGACTCTTTGGAACTAGAACACTCTACCCCAGAGGTAGCAAATAAAGGGTTTGGTTCAAAATTCCAATGTATATCACCTGAAGAAGGCCAGAGCGTACAACATCTGAAACATTGTTAATATGACAGTAAATATGAGAAAAACAGTCCGAACAATGTAAATGGTTACAATACCTCATCTCGGAAATGTAGACAGATGTTGAAATCTTGTATTATTTATATATGAACACATAAACTCATATGCACAGTTCTTTACTTTTTCTTTTAATCACTTCACTCCCAGCAAGTCAATAAAAACCACTAGGATGTAAGGGATTACTGAGAGTGGAAGAAACAGAGGACAATAAAAGAACAGGTTCCAAGGAGACAGAAGTGATAATTCATGCTACAATTACATTTTTGAACATCACAATTAACAGTAAAATATGAAGCCAGAAGAGAGTTTCACAAGCAAGAAGTGAAGAAGAAACTATTAGCATAAACTTACATCTAGCAGTCTTAATAATGAAATTATGAGATCTAGCTGCCTAACTAGTACTACTGAGAAAAAGGCATTCAACTATGAAGCCTTGAATTGCATACTTTACAATAGTTCTTTAACAGCTGTTGTATCAGATATAGTATATTTAAAGCACATTAACAGTTCTGAGTCCATAACTTAAATAATAAACAAATAATTGTATAACCATCTCAAATTTTCAGTTTAGATTCATGTATAAAACAAAGTCAGAACTTTTGAGACTTACATTAAGGAAGCAGCTGTGTGAATTTTTTCCTTCTGGGTGTTTTCAAAAATGTTAATAAAAGGAAACATTCTAAAAAAAAAAACATTAGTTTGCACCTTCTATAATTTAAACTGTTTTAAAGATACTTTAGAAGAGCTATTCAGCAAAGATGGTGTATATGATCTGTTTGTGGTATTTGCAATATCTTATTAAACCTGTTTGTTGTCAAGTCATATATTGTTTTTTGTCTTTTTTTGTTGTTGTTGTTTTCACCCTAAGTAAGATGACAATGCCACTAGAATATAGGGGGTTACAGGGAGTGAAAGAAAATGAGAAGACTTTACTGAGGAGGAGCGAGGTAAGGACAAAAAAGGAACAGGGTTTAAGGAGACAGAAGATAGTGATTGGCATTGCATTTTAATTTTTAACCATCAGAGTTGGCTGGAAAGCATGAAATTAGAAGTCAGTTTCACAGGTCAGAAGTGCAAGAAAAGAAACTGTTAGAATAAAAGTGGTGGTTGCGCCTAGCTAGTCCAGATGTAAAATGGTGAGATCTAATTGCCAATATAGTAGTACACTTAAATTAATGTTGTTGAGGCACCAGTGAAAAAAGCTTGTCAGAACAGTTGCCATGAAAATATTTGTAGAAAAGACAGAGAAGCCTGACGTCAGTGAGAAAGTGACTGAAGTCACAATGCCAAGTCAGGATCAATTACCTTACAGACCCTTTTTTGAATTTTATCAAGATTGTCTAGCACAACACAGTGAACCAACTTTATTGTAGTCAGTGATGCTCAAGTAACCACACAAATTGAATATGGACAACTTTTTTTTTTCTTGTTTAGGGGAGACTATAGTCTCTACTCTTCATACAGTTAAACTAAACTACCGCTATGTAAAGTGTTGTAAAGTCATATATAATAGTGTTTGATATTCAGTTATAAGTATTTGTACAAACTGAATATGGGTAGAATCTATAATTAAATAAATAAAAAAAATTTTCATCTCCACAAGGAAACTAATCCAAGATGGATGTTAGATTTAATCAGTGATCAGAACAACTGTTCGCAAGTAGTATGTGATTAAGAGTATCTCTTTGATCAAGTATAGTTAAATCAGTATTTGTATTTTTGTCAAAGAAAGGAAAAAGACTGTTATTTCTTCTTATTATAATATGCATTTGGAAAATGTTTTTGGGGAAAGATGTATAAACAGAATTTAAATCTAACCATCCAATTAGAATGCTTAAAATTGTCATATGACTGTTAGCATGCTTTAATTCTGCATACTTGTTAGTTTATTATTGACAACACCAAAACAACCTCAACAGTGAAATATTATGATCACTTGTTTTAGAGTTGTCATTATTTCAGAGTAAGATTTGTGACAACTGTGGTAACAGTAATTATCTGGGGAGCTGACATCACAAAGCTGTAGTCCAGGATATTCTGTGGGATATGAATTAGGTATCAAGTAACTGAAGGATTCAATATCAATCATGATGTCTGCTATTTATTTTGCCCTTAATCTGATTTGCCTTCTAGCAGTACCAGATCCAGGAAATTCTTGGAAAGTTTGTAGGGTGAGAAAGGCTATTTTTATTTAGCTTTTAATTTTCATTTTCCTTTTCCTATATTTTATAACCATTTTACTTTACTTGCCAAAAATTTCTCACAAAGATGAATTCCACCATTTTCCTGCATGTCCTGTTTTTGAAGACAATGCTTGTGAATCTTGTAAATATTTTATAATGTCTCTTAATTTTTTCCTGGTTCAGTAGAAAATGAAACATGATTATTATTCTATTACACCAGATAGAATCCCTATGCAATGAAAAGTCATCGTTTATGGTGGGTCATCTAAAAATTGCCTGGTTCCTTAGAATAGTGATTTGTAACCTTTCTTTAACCTCATCATCATACTTCCTGAGGTTGAAAATATGCAACAGCCTAGTTAATGTTATGTTTTGTTGACGTAAGAAAACAGCTCACTTTGATCCTAAACAAAAAAAAAACAGGGAATGGGACCACAAAGTTAGATAGTGCCTCAAAGACAAAAAACATTTTTATTTCCTCCAAATATACAATAACAATTATAAAAAATACATCATTTTTGGCTTTATTCTCAGTCATTCATTTTTAGATAAGATAACTAATAATAGAAAAGTATTCTTTGGATGACTGTTAAAATCTCTCAAAGAAGAAACTGCTGTCAAACCTATCCTTTTTCTGAATATAGGCTTTTGCTTGTTTTTCTTTTTGTTTTTTTTTTGGGGGGTGTCAATTTTCTTATTTTAATTTTAATTTTTCCCTCCAGAATCTTTACATTTAAAATTCTCTCGTTCATCCCTGCCTTGAATATTGTTGCCACATGTGGTCTAGTGTTCCTGCTATATATTTAGAGATTCTTGATAAAATCCAAAGAAGAATCTGCAACATTAATGTTCCTGACCTGGTATCTTGCCTTCAGTCACTATTCCATCACCTTAATGTATTTTTCCTGTGTCTTTTCTATAAATACTTTCATGGTAATTGTTCTGATGAACTTTCTGCTATTGTACCTAGACTTTATGAATTTAATTGCAGTACTAGATTGGCAACAAGGTCTCATCATTTTATAGTTGAATTGGATAGATGGTACTGTAAGTTCTTTGCTAAAATTTTCTTTTCTCACACTTCTCACCTGTGGAACTCTATTCAGGATTCTTGCTTTCTAGCTAACTTTGATTTTCAAAAATTTAAATGGAATGTCAATTGTTATCTATTACCTTCTTGATTTCTTTTCTTTTATTGTTTTCACTACTTAATAATGTATTTCTTTTTCTTATTTTTTAAAACTAATTAGCCCCCTTGTGTCTTTGTAGCTTTATTGCCTTGCTTAGGTTGAAATGATTAAAAAGAAATCTCACAATACCTCTTAACTACTCTCTGAGAAATCCTCGTGTGTCATGACACTCTTGTTAAAAGCACTGCTGTATATATATAAAAAAAACTCCAGGATTATTCTTGAATCTGTACATCTTAATGCAATGAGGAGGTACTGTTTGGGGATGGGTATCTAGTCACCAGGATTCAATTAATCATTAGTTTTGCATCACAAATGGCTTGAAATTGGAGGAAGTTGAGTTCCTTTTTGGTTGTAGGGAGTGGGGGGGCCATTTTTTTTTTTTTTTAGATCAATATAAATGTTTCTTTTTTAGAATCCTCCATAAAAGAAAATTTTCAAATATTTGCCTCTCTATATAGAAATAATTCTCTTTGGTCAACTTCAAATACATTTTCTACCTTCATGAAAATGTTTCTTATTCTTTAACAGTAGAATTTTGTGAACACATGCTTTATTATCACAAGTATTAGTGAAGCTATAAATGTCACCCTTTGCTTCTTATTCTTCCTTTTTCTGCCATGTCTTTTCAGGTCAAGGGGAATCATAATTCTCTCCAACTTTCCAGCTTTTGGTGTTCTTAATACCTTTTGACTCTTTGCTATCCCTCATTGTCCTTGTTTTGCAATCCATTCACTCAGACTTGTTAAGTAGGCTTCCTCCTGTTTCTCTTGACTTCAATATGTCCTGTGAGTGTTAGATTTTCCAGGCTCTCTTCCCATATTATCTATTCCAGTAATTTTAGCTGTCTCTTTCTGATTGTATATGTTTCCTTGTTGTTCCTATTTTCCTTAAAACTTCTTCATTGATTTTATGTTTTGTCAAACGTATTCCCAGCATTTGTTGGTAGGACCATTTCAATTTATACATAGCTTAATCTAAGTAAATTTTAATTTTAAAAGATTTAATTTTTAAAAAATCAATTTGAGTTGCCAAAAGTTTTTAAAGACACCTGCAGAATATGAATTAGGTAAAATATTCAGTTTTTGTAAATAATAGATTTTTCTTTTTTATGTTAATTTCATTTTTTTCCTGTGGGATAGAGGAAGATGCTTAAATTTTGACATTGCAAAGTAGATACATTTCTTACTAAAAAAAATATATTGACATTGCCATCTAGTACTAGTGAGTAAAGAGAGGAGGCACCCTATCACTTTTTTCATCAAGATTCTGTCCACATATTTGGAGAGTTTTCTTTTAAAGACAAAGCTAATGAACGAAAATTGCAATAATCACACCACAAACATCAATCAGGTATTACCTGTTTGCAAATATTTGTGAAGTTCTGGAACCCAGCAGATGTGTACTATTTGCACTTAGTGACACACAGGTGTTGACAGAAATGAAAAGCCAATTCAATTTAGTTGAAAATATCACTACAGTTAAAAGGTGAAGTCTTTCTTCTTCTACCTTTTCATCATGATGTCCGCAGCTCTTCAAAGACTTGTGTGTGTATGTGTGTCTACCTTTCGATGAAAAGGAAACCACTCTGCTTTCATTTGAAATATTTTAGCATACCCTTGGAATCTTCAAAAATAGTTTTACTAAATGTATAATAATACAGAAGCGGACACAGAAAGAATGTTAAATTCAGAAAAAATTGACAAATAATGGATGCAAAAGAAATTTAGAATAAAAAATTTTAAGTTTTGAATAATTGTTATAATGCAAACACACACGCACACTTTTTGCTGTAAATTAGAACTAAAACTATGTTTGTCTTCTTGGCCTCAGTCTATGACAATGCTGTTGAGCTGGGCTGTATCATTTTTGCTGAAAATGAGAACTAAACAGAAAACTATGTTTGTCTCCTTGGCCTCAGTCTATGACAATGCTGTTGAGCTGGGCTGTATCATTTTTGCTGAAAATGAGAACTAAACAGAAAACTATATTTGTCTCCTTGGCCTCAGTCTATGACAATGCTGTTGAGCTGGGCTGTATCATTTTTGCTGAAAATGAGAACTAAACAGAAAACTATGTTTGTCTCCTTGGCCTCAGTCTATGACAATGCTATTGAGCTGGGCTGTATCATTTTTTGCTGAAACTGAGAACTAAACAGAAAACTATGTTTGTCTTCATTTCCTGTTTTTTTTGTTTCTCTCAAAATATTAACTTCTAAAACTTCCATATAAGTCAATAGGTATCATTCTTGAAAATAAGTACAAGTGAAAAGAAAAAAAAATTTGTGTATTTAAAATTGAAACAAAAAGTAATTTTTACATTAAGATAATAATTCTAAAAATGTTACCTTTCTGAGAGAATCATATAATCAAGTATCTTTAAGACTTTAGCCCCCACCCTGAAACACTTTATTTTTTCTTACCCAGCTTCATAACAGAGGTTAAGAACAGAGTTGAAGAGAAGTATAACTAGATTTAGTTCAGTCAAAAAATAGCTATGAATAAATATTTCTTATTTTCCTTTTAGGTTAATATTTAACATTTAAATCATACAGTTCATCTCTTCATTCAATATATTGCCTGTTCAGTAAAAAAATATCTTTTAATTGATCCATTGGCTCCTGAGATTTGACCATTTGCTGATAATAAATCCTTGGATATTTTGGTTAACTTCTAAAATTTCAGTTTAAGTCTATAGCTCTCAGTTTGGAAAATAAGTACAAATGAAAAACAAAAAATGTCTATTTAAAAAGATGACCCATAAACATTTTGGGTTTTTTTTTATCAATTTTATTATTAATTACACATTTTAATTTGTATTTAAAGATGGTAAAAGAAGGTTTAATTTTCCACTGGGGTTCATACTTAAAACATTGCACAAATGTTTTGAGTAAGAGCATAAAAAAAGGTGTAGTCTTTTTCAAATAATAAGTGTATTTTTTATTATACAGTCTTGTTTCTTCCTTGCATTTATTTCAAAATATGTAATGGCAGCAAATCAGTGTGTATCTATTTATTTACTATCAAGTCATTTGACACACGTAGCACTTTCACCTTTCAAGTAGTTATTTTCAAAAAAAGTTCTAATGTAGTGAATTGTATAAATATATTGATGTAATGGAATAACCTGTCACCACCATGAGTAACCACACTATAGGTAGTAACTACCTATAAGTATCTGTAAGTCAACGGACTACAGAGTCTAGCTGGGATCTGTTGAGAATGACTTCGGCAAGAACTATTGAACTTCAAATAGTAGCACTCATTAGTGGATTGACTTGCAACGACCTTGTGCATAACCGTTATCTTTATTCTTATTGTATTGGTTTTTACAATAAACCCTTACTTATTTTATCCACTGTGTTTGTCAAGTATATATTCCTATTAGCATGGAATATAACATATATGCTGTGTTATACATATTTAAATTTATCTAATAATGTTCTTATAATGTATTATGAATGTCTATTATTTTTCACACACAATAATGTGTTTGTTTATATATGCGGATTGATATAAGAATGCATATCCAAAACAAACACTAAATTTCCTATTAAAAATGCTGTAAAAACAGAAAAACAATGCTTGTCTAATTTTAATGAGGTTTGGCACTGCACCCAGCAGGAGTTCAAGGTACAATATGCTACTAAATTTATTTGGGGTATTATGTATCATTTAAGCTGTATCTCAGGAACACACACATACACAGATATACATACAAGATTAGTATTTTAGTATTATATAGATATTAGTTCTAAAAATATTTCACTATTTCAGAACTGACTGCGGCTCATACCAAGTTGTTCATATGAACATCCTTATTCTGCTTACATATTAATCTGAATAATGCTTTTCACTGATTGAATGGTAGTAAACTAGTGCTACAGGCTAAAATCATTGTTCAACTCCAAGTAAATAAAAGGCTTAGAATATTGATTTTTAAAGTAACCAATTATTATTCTTCAAAAGATAAAGTAATATACATGCATACTTGTAAAATCTGAGGTCCCCAAGGAGTGTAAATATTCAAGTTTATTATTAGTTTTGCTACTTTGTTTAATTGTTATTTTAATACACAATTGTCTGTAACAAGAGTAATGTGAATATATGTAAATGAGCTTATATATAAATCTGTATGCCGAAAGCAGTATTGTCATTATTAAGATATATGGGCACAACACATGAATGATGAGAAAGTAAACATTGTTATGTATTCATTTATAATACATATGACCATAAACAGTTGTTAAATATTAATATCAACTATTGCACACATTTTAGTATCATGGAAAAAAACATACACACATATACATAGATAAATAGATAGGTAGATAGAATCACACTAAAATTTTACAATCAAGCCCTCTCTATAAGTGGATGTAATCACTCCAAAACTCTTAGTAAGGACAAGTGAACAGTTGATTTTACTTATATATATATAAATATATATGTGTGTGTGTGTGTTAATCATTTTACCCCAAGCAAGACAATAAGCCACTAAGCTGCAAGGGGTTACTGATATTTAGGCAATATAAAAAAGAAAATGAAAACCCTCAGGAGAGAGAACAGTATACAAACAAGAATTAAGAAAAGAGTAGATAACAATTGACATTGCATTTAAATTTTTGAAGATCAAAGTTGACTGTGAAGCAAGAAGCCATAAGAGAGTTCCACAAGCAAGAAGTGCTATAAAAGAAACTGTTAGCATAGAACTTGCAGTTACATCTAGCAGCCAATTCAACTGTAAAATGATGGGAACTTACTGCCAATCTAGTACTTCACTTAAATTTATAAAGTCTAGGTACCATAAATGAAAAGAATATTGTAAATCATGGGTGGCTAGATGTTTTTTATGGCAGTTTGACCTGATAAGTGACATGTGAGGTGGTTACTCAAAGAGGTGGTAATATGTCTGATAGATTGATTTATAACAAGAAACACAGTCTTGTCCCTTAAGGAAAATTCTGGTCAAAAACACAAAAATTCTATATAAATCAAATTACTGTATATAAAATATCCCACTCCCACTATCAATCTCACTTTATTCAACAGTGGTAATGGTGTGTTGAAAATTTTTAAAACACAATAGAAAGATGCTTACTTGAATTCCAGCTGTGCTAGCTCTGAATAAACACTCCTACTGGTATTCATAACAACACAAAAACACATCTTATACATTCAAACATGAAGAGAAATTAACAACACCCTAAAACAAACCCACTGAAAATGGCTAAAGAAGTGGCCGAAAGTGCTTGGAACAATGGACAATACAGACAATTTTTTGCACTCCCTTACTTCCAACAAACAGAAAAATGTAAGAATGCTGGAAAAACTAAATAAAAAATTAAATTTTCCTTGTCTGTCATATTCAACTATACATACTTAAAAGAAAGGTGTGTATAATATATTATACACACACACACATATATATATGTATATGTTATACACACACATATACTAGTTTATTACTACAAACTATACACAAATATATAGCACTGCATAAAATAGTTCTTTTTGCTTTCACATAAATTACAAATACAATAATACCACATTGATATTATAGGTTAAAAGCAAATGAATGCCTTATGCAGACACAAACTCAAATAAGAGTTTCCATTGCAACAATTATTAACGTCTTTGTGTCTCATACAGATGGGGACTGTTTGCTCAAATAAACACAAACAATGATTTTATCAGAGTTGACCCATCCTGACCTGCAATAAAAAATACAAAAGCCCCTGCATCACCAAATTGTGTTGACTTGAGCCCTGGTTAGTCATGTGATTTATTTATTACTTTTTCATCCCAAACCCAAGCCTTTCACTTCATCCTCCCCACTTCCTGTTTTACTTCTATTTTGAAAACAATCATCCACTTAACAAGTGAGTAATGGTTTGTTTTACTGGGAATAAAACATGGTCCCAAGTCTGGTTTGGAGTTTATTCAAAGAATATTTGCGTGAAATCAAATCAGTTGAGAACTTTTGGAGAGAATTGATCCTCATCAATGTTAATAACCACTTGCACTTGCTCTAGATTGTGTCTAGCAGGAATGTATTAGTTGATTCAACTAGAATATATATATATATATATATATATATATATATTGTTGTGGCCTTGTTAGGGCCAGTAATAAAGACACAAGAGAGGAATTGAGTTAAAAAATATACTAACAGAAAAGTAATACAAACATATACAAATGAGAGTGTTATGGCAAGAATGTTTGGCTTGACTGTCAGAGCTGACTGCAGGAAACTTCCCTCTCCAAAAGGCAGTACCTGCTCCTATTTATAGCTGGGAGAGTTCGATGCGTGCATGGGTAAATTACCATAACAAATATATATAATATATATATATATATATATATATATATATATATATATATATATATATATATATATATATATACTTTTACAAGTAGACACTATTCCAACCAATTAAACTGTTAGGGTTTTAATTGGCTAGCATACCAAATAAAAGCGAGAATGTTTGTTCAAGGTTGATTTCTGTACACAACAGGTACAATTTCTACACAGGTCTTCTTCTCTGAAAAAAATAAGGGTTAATTTTTTATTTTATTTTGAAGAATCTCATGCAGTTATTACAGATTTTTACAATTTCTAGTTTCTTTGAAGCATCTGGAGTGCATTGATCTTTTGTGCCTCGCATTACTTAAAAATGAAAAGGTATCTGATGGGTAAATATCTTTGTCTTTCATATAATGAGTTTCCCAATTCTCAGTAGAACATCCCTTTTCATCATAATTTAAAATTAACTTTTTATGGTAATGATACTTTACCAATCAAGTGTCTGACATGGAATTTCATCTCAAGGCTATTTGTCTACTCTTTTACTAAAATTTACTAAGCTTAGCTAAATTTGGAATATGGTGATGTGGGATCGGTGGAAGATTTTATTGCATCAACCTTTCAAGAAGAGTAGGCTAGCCCCCTTTGAAAAATCTTCACTTGAAATCCAGACATTTTTACCTGAGTACAAACATCGACCATTGGCACTTGAAAACATAATAGCAGCTACCAAGCAGGCTTCCTCTTCACAGTTTTATAGAATAAAAACTAAGTGCTTCTTCTGCTTTTGTGTTCTTTTAAGAGTTAGTGATGTTTTCGGGGATGAGTTCTTTTCTTTCTCTTTTTCATAGAATAAATTATTTTTTGTGAACCTTAGGTTGGGTTTTTGGTTTCAAGTAATTTAAATAATCATGTTCTTTGTCCTAAAATTAAAAAAAAAAATCAACCTCTTTTACATTAATAAGGTATTGTCCCATTTATGGAATAATCACTTAGTCAATGAAGAGCTAGTTTGATCATTGTTACTGTGGTTTAATTGTTCATTATTTTAAATACAATCAACTCTGATTCATTTGGCTATTGGATTTAGTATTATTGATGCCCATTATGTTCAATTGTCAACTGCTTGTAAAACCAAGCAGAAAAATTTAGTTTCTAATCTCCTAAAAATATTACAATGCATAGTTTATCAGGAATACAAACTTCAAGTAACTATATTTTAAGAAAGTATTGAAATACAAAATCTATCTGGAAAGATCTGCAATGTAATCGATCCTGACCAGGCATCTCCACTTCAGTCACTTTTTCACTGACATGACATGTCTTCCCTCTTCCTATTTTCTACAAATATTTTCATAGCAACTTTGCTCAATCCTCCCTATTTTCAGTCTTCTCTTTCTCTTTCACTCCCTGTAACCCCCTACATATTAGTGGCATTCCCTTTCATCTTTTGTCCTTTCCTCAATCCTCCCTATTTTCAGTCTTCTCTTTCACTTTCACTTCCTGTAACCCTCTACATACTAGTGGTATTCCCACTTTGCTTGGGCTAACCCAGCCATTTTAAATATCTGTAAAAATCTTGCTTTGATGTAATTTGATAACCAATCAGAAGACTTTTACTGCACATGCATGAACAGACATTATCCCATTGGAGTTACTCAGCCTGCATTGAGATGAGATTAAGTGAGTTTGTGCACTGTGTGATTGTCGCATTTGCAATGATGTCTTTTAGCAAAAGATTGCATCACCTAAGTCTGTCAGCCTCCATTACTGTTCAGTTTTGCCTCCAAGCAACATTTAGCTTTTCTCAAATTTAAAATCACCATTAAAAGAAGCAATTTTCTCTTGTCATGATGAACAGTTATATTTTTAATGAGGCTCCTTACTTTTAGCAACCATTAGGACTAAACTTCTCAAGTGGAGCTTTTGGCATTGAAACACAGGTTCCTGTATGATCAACAAAGTTAAGCAATGCTGACTGAGCCCAGTGAGTGACCACATAGAAATACCAGTTTCTGTAAGCATGGATGTATGGGTGGTGTAATGGATAATGGCTCAGAATTTTTAATTGGAGAACCAAGTTCTAATTCCAGTTGGGTTCGTTATATTGGTCAATACCTAGATGGGTGACCACTTGGGAATGCCAGGTGTTGTAAGCGTGGATGTATGGTGGTATAATGTATATTGGCTCAGAACTGTCAATCAGAGAAGCGAGTTCTAATTCTAGTTAGGTTCGTCATATTCACTTCCATGCAAATACCATTGAGAGAGGTATGAACCCACTTCTTCCCACAACTATGGGTTAATTAGTAAGACTTGTATCATAATCCTTATAATCTCAAAAAAATTCCTACAATCTAAAAACATTTTCTGGTTTTAAATAACATGCAAAGGGCTGATAAGCTGTAGAAAATGAATGAATGAATCAATCAACCAGACCTCAAATGGAACTTGTACATACAATCCGTCAGTAAAAAGGGTAGAAGAATGGTCAGTTCCTTGTACATTCCAGAATGCCAAAACCAATTTTTCGTTTACTAGCATTCCAATATTTAAATCCTTTTAATTTTGAAGCACTTCTTTTTCATTCAATCTACATTTGAAAAGCTGAGGTTGATGCCTTCCAACTCTATTTTATTGCTTTCAGCAATTCTTGTTCCTTTACAATCTCTCTTTCTCTTTGAGACATTTGTTCTTCTATCCATTTTCTCAGACTTGTATGTTACCCACTACTTTCTCTTGCTTCAAATATACCCTGTGAGTGTTAAATCCCTTAAGCTTTCTTTCCTCAGTATGTCCCAAAATTTTCAACTGACTCTTTTTTATTGTTAGCAACAGTTTCTCTGTAGTGCCTATTTTTCTTAAAACTTCCTCATTTGCTGCATACACTTACCATGATATTCTCAATATTTGTCCATAAAATTACATCTAAGTTGCTTCAAGTGTTTTCTTCATTTGTAATGAAATTGTCAGTATTCCCAGCTATATAGACATTAAAAAGCAGACCAGGTTTCTTTTCTTTGTTTCTTATGTTTTTGTACCCATTAGTACTTTGCTTAGTTTCTGAAAAGCATCTTTCAATTTCTATATCATACTTTCCATCCCCTATTTCAGAACTACCCAAATAGTTGAATTTCTGCAACTTCCTGTTGTGTAACTTACAACTTGTTCTGTCCCTTTTACTTACAACCATATATTGTCTTCTTGAAACATTTAACTGTTTTTAAAACTGATTGTTAAAACATTGCTTTTATGCTATTGAATTTTTGTATTGTGCTACCATCAAAAACAGCTGAATTAAAACTGTTTTATAATGTTAAAGCAGTGGGAAAAATTATTGATTTTTCTGTCAACATCAAACCAAACTGCATATATCATCCTAGCAATGAATAGTAATGTTTACTATAAGCTCAAATGTTGCAATAATAACCTCAATGCACACCATCTGATGTGTGGTGAATTCACTGATCGGTTTTAACCAGCATAAAAGAAGAATGCTCTTTTTAAATCAACAAATACTTTACAGTGTTTAGCAGAGGAGAAGGGAAACTCTTCATCCTGTAATTATTATAGATTTATTGCTGTCTGCTACCCAAAAAAAAAGAATTCTTACACTGAAGCAAGTTTTTAGATTCTCTATTTAGATCTATATTATTAAATCAGTATGAAGACTGTATCAGTGCCCAGGACAGACTTCAGCTGTGTTTACAACAAACACAGTTTCCCATGATTCTCTTCTTGTAATAAAACTGGTTCTGTTTGACACAATAAATAAAAGCACTTATGAATGTAAAACCCATAATATGTTATGAATCCAAATTTTACAATCTACTTCTGCTCTCATATTTCACTCTGGGGAGAGTTTGATGTTTTCATTGATTCTATGCAAATGAGTAATTGCTGTATTTCCCACCAACTAACACTCATTAGATATTACAATGATTTTGCTTAATTCTATATCATGAAGTTACATTGATGTGATGTAATGGTTAACAATCTTCTTTCGCCAGATCTATTATGACTGAGTAATGAGTTCAACCCTCACTGAATGCTCCACACTTTCAGTCTCATGCCACATCTAAGTTACGCACAGAAAATCATTTCCTCTCAGGTAGTACCTCTCCTTGGAGAAGGGGCTGGATTTATTGCCCAGTGCCTGAGGTGTCCCCAAAAGAGGAAATGCCGAGGGGGCTTGGGCAATTTTTCCATGGTATTGCTGGTAAACCCACTCTAAATTTTGACCTAAATTTTGTCACATTTGGTAGAGACATGGGCATGCTGGAAAATATCCATCCTATACCATGAAGTTTATGGTTTGGAATAAACTGACTGATTAAGATATCTAATATCCCCATACATCTCTTTTTACCAGAATAACTTCTAGAAAACCCTCAAAATGAGAGATATGTGCATTATTTCAGAGTAAATACCAAATTATATGACCAAGAGGTGTTACCAAGAAGCAGTAAGATCTCACACTGCTCGTATGTTTGTACAATTGTGTATCAGTTAATTTGAACTGATTTTTCCATCCTGATTCTTTTATCACAACATTTTGCTCTGATACTCCCCAGTCATCTTCATGCGTCTGTTGTGTTCTGCATTGTCAAATCTTGCTCTGAAGGAAGATATGACATCTATGAAAGAGGAAGCACATATTCCTTCAATGCAAGATTCAATATTCTAAAATATAACGGACACCCAAAGGAGACCAGTGTGATCAAACAAAACAATGAAGATGATAAAATTAGTTTGTACCCAGCTATATACAAAGATCTTGCACTAAGTTGCTAACTTTAAATATCACTACTTCTGTCCCATAATAGTTGTTACATTTGCAAATATATTTCATCTACTAGTCATAACAGCTATTATGGGACAAAGGTAGTATTGTTTATTACACCTTTGTTTGAAAAAAAAAAGTAATTTTTAATTACAAATCTCCCAGGTTTCTATTCTACAGTGTTCAGAATTTGTATTATTGAATACAATAAACTTTTAATTGGTAGAGTTTTGTGGACTAAAATTCTTAATTTAGTTGGACTCGTATTTTATTATTAATTTAATATGCATCTCAAATTTGATCTAATTCAGTTTTATGAGGAGTATCATATCTTTCAACAAATTAAATTTATGAATAATGAATTTATTTGACATATTTAATTAGTGCAACCTGAAGCATTGATTATAAACATTTTTGAAAACCAACACCAATGTTTAAAGAATTCTCAGTTTCTCTAAAAATGTTACGTTTTGCTTTTACATCTAACATCAGTTTTCACTTCATAGATTGAGGTGCCAATAATTAATTATAAATCTTTTCTGAAACAACATCCAAGAAATTCTGTTTCCAAAATTCAAAAATTAAGTTTTCTTTCTGTGTCTGGTGAACTCTTCAATTGGTTTTGTTTGGTACAATTCTTGATGCAGTACAGTTTTTAGTTTTGTTTGCATTTCTAACTGATCTATGTGTTTCTAAAATTGAATTTTATATTGTTTTTTTTTTTTAAAATCACTCAAGTGTTGAGGCTTACAAGAAATAAAATTAATTAATAGTGAATTTATTATGCTAATTTTGTACAAAGGATATATGAAGTACAGTGATTAATATCATATCAGGAAATATGAGGTAGCATATCGTCAAAGAAAACAGAATCAGCAGACCAAGTTAATTCTAATACCCTTGGAAAAGGCATGAATCCACTTCTCCCTGCATCCTTGTTTCATCATAAAAAGTGTGTCTTATTTCCAGTTTCTTTTATGCTGAAATTGTTTGACAAAGAAAAGAATAAATGAATACTTGGACAAACCTATTTTCCATAATAATGAGACAACTATCAGAATTGAACCCCTCACACTAGTTATAAAGTATTGAGATTAGCATTCTAATCATTATACTTTGGCAAGTGTCCAGTGAGCTAATATATATCACATTTCAAAACTTTTATTAAATTCATTATCAACCTTGACATGGTCTAGCATAGCCTTTTTCAATTTTTATTAGTAAATAGTAATTTTTGAAGTTCAAAAATACAGATTATGTTAATTGATTTTGCTTATTGGGCTTATTGAATATTGCATACAATGTGGATTGAACTCACTACACAGTAGATAATAGTCAACCAGGCTAACCTTGCTTCAATTGGTTGGGATACAATTTGTGATAATATAATGATATTTGAGATGCTTAAGAGAAAAATGGAAGCAAAAGGCACACATAGGTAGCATTAGAAAGGGACATTTGAAATTTTTAGGGCATATAATGAGGACAGAGGGTTTGGAAAATTTGGTGCTCACAGGAAATATTGAAGGCAAGAGGGACAGCGGAAAACAATAAATAACCTTCCTAACATGCTTTTTGGCAGAACAGGGACCAGGAGATATAGCACAAAGATAAACTTTACTAAGGGCTAAAAAGGATTGGAATTTTTTTTTTTTTTTTACTGTAAGTTTCATCTTGTACAAGGAACGAGGCCACTCAAGGTAGAGAGTTACATTAAGGGGATTATATGGATAAGAGGGGAATATGATAACTCTAGATTTGAACAGGTTAAGATTTTAGTGATTGGGAAAACATCTTGGAAATCTGTTGTACAGGGCAGTGGTTTGAGGGAAGAAGCTGCTTGAGTGTAACTTTGTTTTGGAGGGTCATGATTAGGACGACACATAGAAAAAGATGTGAGATGTTATCCAAAGTTTGGGAAATTTGAACAGATTGATCAGTCTGTTCGTCTAAGTTGCTTAGTGTTTCCAATGTTTCTTCTGCCAAAAATTACTCCATCCATCCATCCATCCATTCACTTTCCTTGTACCCAATGCCTGTTCATGTCAATAGCAATCTGGATAATCAAGGAATTATCCATATCTGTTGAAAGCTATTATGATTTTGTTTTACAGACATATCTTATGTCTAACCATAATTATACAGCTTCAGCTAGCTGGGTTTGAGATTTAGAGAGAGGATGAATTCCTGCCTTCTCCAAGAGTATTTGCGTGAAAAGGAATGTAAAGAACTCAGTCAGAATTTGAACTTGATTTGCTGCTTTCTCATTCCAAGTCACTAACCATTACACTATCTGCATATCCAAAAGAAAAAGAAAAAATACTTCAAGAAGTAAAGAACCTCATCTATGAATTTTTTACTTCTTTCTTTCTTTGAGGAAATTATTTCACACCCTAAGCTCTTTAAGCTTTTTTTGTAGCACCTCATATGATTTAATCTTAGAATTTGTGTTTTTTGGTTTTACTTATTGCTATATCAACCATCTAATAGGATAATAATGTGTATAGGTTTAAAAAATATATCATAATGCTATAATTTTAGGTGCAAATTTATATAATTTATTTATTTATATCCCATCATGCTATTCACTTCCTTATAATTTTATTTTCACTTTGAAAATACTGATTTTTATTAATGAGTTGTATCTAACTCCCGGCTGTGAAGAGTGGGTTTTTTTTTGTTTTTGTTTTGTTTTTTTGTACAGTGCAGAGGTTGTGCTTTCTTTTATTTCTTCTTTTTTAGATGGAAAACTAGTCCAATCAAACAGAAACAGATTTCCTATACACATTTTGAACTGGCAGGAAGGAATTACTTCTGACAATGGCCAGCAATCATTAGCTAGAATAAACAAACAGTAATTCATTAGGCTCTTTGGCGATTGGCATGCAATAAAAATGGTTCATTAGCGAAAATGCACTGCTTGTGTAAGAATATCTGAAAGCAAAATAAGAAATGGACTGCAGCAGTTTATTATTTTATTATTCTAGTTTGTTTTGCTCCATTTTATTGTCATTATTTTAATATATTAAGTAGCATTTGTATGATTCTGTGAACATTTTATTCATCATTAATAATCTTATTTTGATTATCATTATTTTGATGTGAAAATTTCTATTAGTGTTACTTGAACATCTATTAGGCCACAAGTTTTCTACTGGATAAAAATCATTAATAAAAATCAGTATTTTCAAAGTAAAATCAAAAGGAAGTGAAGAGCATGATGGGACAGAAATAAATTTAATTTAAAGTGCAATTCATCTATATGATCCATTGCTATAGAAGCTAGAAAAACAAGTCAGCTCATTTTATTGTCCCAGGTAGTATTTGACTGAATGTGCATTGCAGTGTAATGATTATCAGCTCAACATGAGAAATTGGAGAACAGAAATTGTTACATTTACTTATGCATCGATATCCTTGAAAAAGGTATAAATCCATCTCTTCTTCCATCAGCTATGGGTTAAATAGCAGGACAGACTAGGTCTTATAGCCTCGGTAGGCCACCAGTCTACCGCAGAAAGAAATGGCAACCTATTGTGGTAAAATCTTCTGCCTAGTCAGTCATGAATTAAAAGAGGCATCACCAAAGCTTGTATCACATATGGCACTTAAATGACTGACTGACTGAGTATCTGACTCCTGCTATGCATTATCTTTACAATAGTTAGATTAGACAAAAAATAGAACATTACTGCCCTATCTGGGACTGTGGTTACCCAATCCTCACTTTCCAACCTTGATAGAATTTATAAATATTTACACAGTATTCTGGGTGATGACTTACTTTCCAGTGGGCAACTTCTTTCCCACAAATGCAACACTAAAAGCCTATTGCTATTCTATCACTATTTCCATAGCAAAAGTTCAAATGAGGTCCATTTTTTAGCTCCACTAGTTCAAACTTTTACAGCTAAGTAATACCATGCTATATCCACAGAGTTAAATCACCCACATTTCTGCCATATTCCAGTTGAAGGAAGAACTTCCACTCAGACAACTCCCCCAAGAACAGACTCCTGCATGGATGCTTCCATAAACATTACAATTTTAACCTCTTCAAGTCAAGGATCATTCATTATCTGTCCTCCTTAACCTCATAAGCTTCACTTCCTACCACCTACTCTTACATTCATATCATACACTTTATTTAATAACCAGTTGCTCTCAAATCTTTTATTAAATGAACTTCAGTAAAAAAAAGAGAGACATTGTGAAACATCTTAAGAATTTTATTATTATGATTGTTTCATTTTCATCTACATCATTATTTTACTGGCGAGATTAGCCTTTTTCCATACAAGGAAATATTCAGCATTCATTGACCAAACAACATTACTGTCACTTGAAATTTATAAAATCTTTTTCTTGAAACAGATATTTTTCAGGAAATTAGAATTAGATCTCACTTAATAAAATAAAAGGATCTTATCTGCCAATCTTGTTATTCTTGTTACTTCCATTATATCTGAATCAGTGCTCAAATTAGTGTATCCTAATCCAATAAGAAAAAACATTTGATGACACCGAAAAGACTGTCATCCATGGTTGCTCAACCATCATATGATTGTGCCAGAAAAATTACCTCAAATGTGGTAGCTGCAAAACAAATACCATCCTCTGCAGTTGCACCTACCCCTACTAGCACCATTATTATTGGTGTTAGTTTATTTTTGCTACTCTTGTTTCTAGTATACCACTAATTTTTGTTGGTATATGTTTAAGCATAGTGGAAACTTGCCATAGATTAATGGTGAGCATGCTTCTTTCTGTTGTTAATGTCATGGATTCAATCACCATATTTCTCCCACTCTTCATACTAGATATATATATTTAGAGATTCTTAAAATACAAGACATGAAGTAGGAAGATTGCTATGTCTTCTGCTAGGAAAGTTGGTTCACTGTGTTGTGCTAGACAATTTTTCTCATCAGCATCTATTTCACTTATCTATAAGTCTACCATTTGTCCTTGCTTTGAATATTGCTGCCATATCTGGTCTGGAGCTCTTGCTATATGCTTAATGATTCCCACTGAAGTGATGTAGATTCCCTGTGCTTTTTCTATGAATATTTTCATGGTAATTGTTCAGATGAACTTTTCTCTATGGTACCTAGACTTTACAAATTTAAGTATCATACTAGATTGGCAGCCAGGTCTTATCATTTTACAGCTGAACTGGCTAGATGTAACTATAAATTCTTGGCTATCAGTTTCTTTTTTCACACTTCTCGTCTATGTAACTCTCTACCGGCTTCTTGCTTTCCAGTCAACTTTGACCTTCAAAAATTTAAATGCAATGTCAGTTGTTATCTAATGTTGTTTTGGTTCCTCTTGCTTTTATTGTTCTTGCTCTTTAATAATGTTTTTCTTTTTTCTTATTCTTTCACACTCAGTAAGCCCCTTGTGTTTTAGTGGCTTTATTGCCTTGCTTGTGGTGAAATGATTTTTTAAAAAATGGGGACTACCAATTATAATGTTATTTGGTGGAATATTTCAGCATTTTCAAATTTGTAAATTCAACATGTACATAGGTTCTATATATATATATATGTATATATGTTTATACAGGGCAAGGTGTAAAATAGCTCAGAAATGAAGAGAAAATTCCATTCTTCAAAAAAACACCAATCTTCCACTGAGGTTGAGAAAGTGACTGGTAATATGTTTCTTTGAGAAACCAGTCTGTTACAGAAGACATCATTTTAAAAACATCATTGTTTTGTTTATTGAAGAGGAATTTTTTCTTCGTGTGTGTGTGTGTGTGTGTGTGTGTGTGTGTGTGTGTGTGTGTATATATATATATATATATATGATAATGTGTATATATATATATATATATATATATATATATATATATATATATATATATATATATGACAGGATGTATTGGAGATATTATTGCAGTATGAATTTTTTTTTAATAGAAGATAGTATGGTGCGTTGTATGCTACATATGGTTTGCCTGTGGGCTAAGAAGCCTCCCTGGAAGGCAAATGAGACATCTTTTCACTATAATATTCTGTAGTTGAACAGAGGAAAAAAGTTTTTCTTTCCTTTTATACCATTTCATACAACACCACCTAGTGGGTGTTAGGAAAATTCAAACCCAAGCCTTCACACTTTCTTCTTGCTGAGGAGAATATTACAAGGCTAGAACTATTTTTCCCACTTTCCATGTCATAACTAAATAAATAATAATGCAGAGAGTGAAAAAGTCAAAGAATTTAAAAAGAAAAAGCAAAGAGGAATAAGTAAAATAAAATGGACATAATTTTCTTCCTTGATTTTTGGTTGCGGATGGGCATGATGGATGCTTCTTGAATTTTTTGTTTTATAGTTCGCAATCCATTTTAGCTGCTAATAGTAATTAAATGTTTGAAGCATATATTATGAATTTTTTCTTCTTTTAAACTTAAAAATAAAAAGAAAGAAAGAAAATGGTGAACAAATTGATTTGAGATTTGAAAGCAATATGGCAATGAGAAAGGCTGTTTTAAAATTCTACTGAGAGGGTCATCTTTGATGAAAGATGACAAAGATTATTTCCTTTTACAAAAGCAATAAATAGAAGCAGAAAAGGGAGGTAACTTTTATTTTAAGAGTTTTCCAGAAGAAAATGTACAAGTGATTATATAGTGATGTTAGTAATTAGTTATAGTCATAATTAATATAGTAAAAAAACTTCAGATAATTGTTATAGCATTTAAAACTGTAAGTTTTTAACATTTTTGCAATAAAAATTGGTATGTATATACATGCATAAGATGATCTTTGTGGACGTATTTTTCAAACTTTTTTTTCAGTTTCATTATTTGAAATGAAAATATGCCTGATATAAAGTAAGTTCACACATTTTAGTAAATGTAATTACTCACAGTTTACAGAAGAAAAATAGCATAAGTATATTTCATGTAGTTTCAGTTGTCAATGAGTTTTTGACCTCTAGCCTCTTCATTTTCTTTTTTAGGGAAAGAGAGTTGCTTGGCATAGAGTTGTGTAAATAAAATGGCATTTAACACAGTTTTGTATTTATCTGTTTTCAGGAGACACAAACTTGAAGGTTTTTGGATTTACTCAAATCATCAGTGATTAGTCAATAATTCTTTTTTTTAATATGCCATGAAAATGAACTGTTTTCCATTACATCCACAAATTTTTAATTTTATTTTAGATTTTAATTTTGGCAGCTTTTTCCTTGAGCCTGCCATTTTGATGTAAATATGTTAATTCTCGTTTTGTATGTCTTTTTAACATTATTTTGAAATCTTTACATACTAGCTGATGTTAATTATTAATTTTTAAATATTACTACAAATTATGTTGCTTCCTTACCAAATTTTGTGGAATAAATATCAAATATACTTCTAATTCTGGAATTCAGAAAAAACGTTCTCTTTAAAACTCTTCTGACGAATTCTTTTGATCCATATCAAAGTAATATCCAAATGTTACACAGAAAATATGAGGTCAAACTGGTACATTTTGTGGAAGCAGATGGGAACTCCTATTTTTCTAAAGTAACATTTAATCTGTCATTTCCAGTGCACAAAGTTAAAATCCCATTAAGCATATGGCAAATCTAGGAGAGTCAATGGGGATGACATTATTCCCAAGTTTAATTTGTGTGAAGTAGAGTTTTTGATCATGATAACTGTTTTTGTTTGATTTTTTAAGGACATTGTTCTGAGTAATGAACGTTTTAAACTTAAAAGAATTTTTTTCAAATTCTGACTGTGAATTTAAATGTTCAAACTGTAATATTTCTCATTATAATACATATAACTCTGACTATAATAAAAATGAATTCAGGATTTCCATTAACCCATTAAATTCTACTGTCCTGAAAATGGCACAGTGGTTATCAATGGATTATAAATAGATATTTATAATTAATGCTATCTTTTTTATAAACCTGTAACTAATACCGTTTTTTTCAATAAATCTATCATTAACACCAAATTTTCCTTTTAATGATCATATTTAATTCTGGATTTTATGGCGGCTGTTTAATGAGTGAAACATTTCTAAGTATTAACTAATCTTCACATTTCAAAAGAAACTCTTTATGAATTAGACAAATTGTTACTAAATGATGATACAGTGAGCAATTGGCTTGTTCGGATGGCACATTTTAAGGGAAAAGCCCTTTTTCTTGGTAAAGAAGTCTTATTAAAGATTTTGCTGCTTGATAGTGTCCATATTCATGCTTCAAATGTTTCAGTAAATATAGATTTGGGATGAGAAATTCTTCCATGTGAAACATAATTTTCAGGTGTAACATTTTCAGACTATCATTTGCTTCATTTCATGTCACATTCCTTGACTAGTCGGCAGTTTCAACAATTTTATGATAACAAAAATTTGCTTGAAGAATCAAACACAGAACCATTCTTTTATCACAGTATACACAGTTTATCTGAATGTTGATGTAAAGCCATCGAAAATCAGGAATAATATTTTGGTAATGATGCTATAAATTTATTTATATAAAAAGTTTTTAAAAAATGTACTGGGAACTTTTGCATTGACCTTTAAAGAAATTGAAGTTCCCTTGGTCAAAGGAAAGTAGTAAATGGATTTGTAGTCAAGAAGCAAAAAAAGTTATTTTTGGGCTTTAATTCATGTTTGTCTTTAAATAAGTGATGAGCAAGGATCTGCTTGAAAGAGTAAAAGAAACAGAGAGATATTCTCAACATTTAATTACTCAGACAAAAGAAAGCTGAAGTAGAAACAGACAATCCTAATCCAATAATCTTAATCCAAATCTGCTCATTCTGACTCAAAAAGAAAGATCTGCTAAGCAATCTGTAATTAAATTGTATTGACTTGATTTATACTAAGAGAAGTTTTTTGTACTCAAATGCAATGCATTTTGTTATTTTTGTTTATAGTTGTTTGTAGCTGACTAAAAACAGATCAATTATAGAAAAGAAAATGACTTGCAGTTGACTTTATTTTCTTCAAGTAGAAATCAATTTTCTTTCTACCTACCTATCGAATTTTATTTACTCTATTTTGTGGAAAAAAGGATGTACCAGCAATTTAACTATAAATATTTTGGAAAAAGAAAATTGAAGGAAATTTTTTCTCAGACATCTCTGAGACTCTACTGAGAAAGATTAGTAAATCTTATTCTTGATTTGGAGCCCGACCTTTACTAAATAGGAGACAAGGTGATTTTAAGGGTCAAATTTTAAAGAAAGAAATACAAAACTTTACTTTTTTATTTTTTTAATTAATTCATTCAAAGCAAGGTGATAATGCAACAAAGATGCAAGGGACTACTGGGAGTGAAGGAGAATGAGAAGAATTTAAAAGAAATTGAAAACCCAATCCTAAACAAGAAACAAGATAAAACTCTACTTAGGTTCAAGAGACAAGAGAAGAGTGTGAACAGGATGATAGATGAACCTATGTACTCCCATTGAAGAAAAAATAAATATTGAATAAAATTACAGAGTTTAGGCAGAGATTTTAGAAGTATATAGTTGAAGTAGACTTTAGAAGGAGCTGAAAACCCAATCCTAAATAGGAAACAAGGGATAAACCTTTACTCCTGTTCAAAAGATCAGAGACGAGTGTAAATTGGATAATAGCCAAACCAACAAACTCCTTTTGAGGAAAAAATAGTAAATAAAATTGTACAAATACCCTTGGGAAATATATGAATCCATCTATTCTTACCTAAGCTATGGGTTATAAAGTAGGGAAGACCGGGCTTTCTAGCCATGGTTACCAACAAGTCTAGGAGAAGGAAAAACTCTGAATTCTAAACCATATATAGCCCTGGTGAAGTACTATATAGCCAACTACCATAGAGCCAATGGAGTTCATAATGACGATATGAACCTAACTGTTGTTGATGTGATAGATCAGTGGCTCAAAAACTTTTTTCTCTGAGCTGCATTTTTGGAATGAAAATTTGCTTGCGCCTCACCAAATTTTATGCAAAAAACGAACATTTAAAAGTAAAAAACAGAGAGAAGATTAAAGGGAGATAACTGTGAATTCAAAGTCAGAACATTATTATTGATAACTCTCTCCTCCAATTTGCAGAGTCTAGTTACTATATTGTTAATACTTGATATAATGCAAAAATGTCACAATGATAAAATCGGTCAATAATTATTTATAACT
Source organism: Acanthosepion pharaonis (assembly GCA_903632075.3). Lineage (NCBI taxonomy): Eukaryota > Metazoa > Mollusca > Cephalopoda > Sepiida > Sepiidae > Acanthosepion > Acanthosepion pharaonis. The sequence continues at coordinate 3,245,723 of CAHIKZ030004489.1, read as the reverse complement.
ATTTATACTGGAATTCATGCATGCATTTACAAGTAATCCATAATAATATTTTAAATTTTGAAATATTTATATTTATTTTTGGCATATGAATTTTTCAAAACTGTTTCTAAATCTTTGATTGTCTTTCAATAATTCCACCTCACCTGCTATCCTCTTCTGCCACACCTTTGTGGCACACACGCCATTTGAGAACCGCTGTGATAGATGAATAAAGCCTTCTTTATGCTGTCATTAAGTCTTTATCACATGAGCCACAACTCTGATTTCTAAACATACATATATATGTACAATATTTTGTATATTTTCCTTTATAGAAAATACAAGAAAATGTTTGCATAGGTACATCAGGAAGTTCTCATAATAAAAAATAAACATTTATTTTACATAGAAAATATTTATTTTTCAATGTAATCTCCTTCCCTGTCAGTGCACTTAATTTAGTTGTGATTATTGTTTGCATAGATCAAACATAATACAATGAAATTTTCAGATCAAAATTAAACTAATAAATCTTGTATCAGGATATGAACTTCACTCTTTTACACAAATACATTACTTTTCAAAAATCGATTATAAAAGTGTTATATAGTGAAAATTTTAGATATAAATGAAGCTAATAACTCCATATCAGGCTATGGACTTATAGATTCATCCTTACATACACATACATTATTCTTCAAAGATCAGTTATACAAAAGATTCTTCTGCTATTTGAGAAAGGGAAAAAGTTTTATTTTCAATAAGATGGAACTCCTCCTCATTTTATCTTAATGAAATATTTCCAGATGAATGGATTGAACGACAAGTCAATGCCAAATTCCCAAGTTCACAAGATTTAATGCTACTTGATTTCTTCTTATAGGAAAACCTTAAAGAGAAAGTTTATGCCATGAGATCTAATACACTTGTACAATTACAGAGTGCAATCAAAGAGAATTATTGCACAATTAGAAGAGATGTCTTACCTGATATTTAAAACCCTGTCTCTTGATGATATGAGCTATGACTTGCTGCAGATGGAGGACATTTTGAATGCATAAAGTTAAGCATCATTTTGACTTAGATATTTAATGCTTTACTTTCTACAATTTATTTTAATATTTATTCTTTATTATGAAAGTGTTTAATTTACTTTTAGGTAATAACAAGACCTGCTATCAACAAAGTATGGATAAATTTTGAGTGGACAATGTGTCTGTCTATATTTTCAGCTAATGTCCATTCACCAGAATAAATGAGCCAAGATTACCATGCCTTAAGATCTCAGAATTAAGTTTCCTTTAACTGATCTTTGTAGAAGAACTTGTGATAGCAATAAATAAATTACTAAATAACCTTCAACCCCTATTACTAAATTATGTAGTAGTCTGGAACCAAGATAATTAATAATAAAAGAAAAAAAAGTTAAGCAGTAAAAAATACTTTAAAATACAGATGGGAATTGTAATTAACAATAAAGAAAGAAAAATCTGTCTATGTTTCTGAGATGAGGTATTATAAATATTTACAATATTTGCATCATTTGGACTGTTGTCCTCATCTTTATTGGCATAATCACAACATTTCATCCATTGTATGCTCTGGTGTTCTCCTGGCAATATACATTTGAATTTCAAACCAAACCATTTATTTAGTCCACATGGCTGGATTGTTCTAATTCCACATGCCATGCCTTTTCTTCATATCTTTGTTTCTGTTAATTCCCTTTAGTAACTCAGAAAAGACATGGATGATGCAATTGTCTGGTTCCGTTTGAGAACTGACTGCCCCAGCTATCAATATACAATATTTTATATATGTATGTATGTATGTATGTATGTGTATGTGTGTGTATTATAAACAGTAATTTAGTATTTAGAATATAAACAGTAATTGGGAATCACTGTAAAAAGGGATCATATTCAAACTCAAAGGTTTTGAAATATACCTGGTCATTCAGGAAGTCAATGTATGAGAGATAAATGATTGTTGATTCAACGTCTCCCACCCAAAGCAGGTTCTCAATGAAAAGTTCATTACTTGCTACCAAAAAAAGACAAACAAAATATAAAACTTTGGAGAGATAAAGTAACACCCTGTGAAGGAAAACAACAGATTGACAAACTCAAAGTCAAGGGATTCCATAAAGTTAATATTACTATTTTTTTTTTTTGTTCATTCAGATGTGATAGAATCCTAAGTTAAGGAGTGTTCAAATATGATGCTGATTCCTTTTTCCAACTCATTATATCCAGGATAAATATAAAAAAAATCCACAGCATTAACCAGACTAGCTTCTTTCTTTGGCATGTTCCTCCTATTCCACTTGAAATGCTTCTCTAATTTCAAAACCAGTCTGTTTGTTGACACAAAGTGTGTATTTTTACTTGTTTTTATTTTTTGCTTCCATTTCCACAATACAAACAACTCACCCACATTGCTTTCCTTAATCTAGCATAAATATTTACTTGACAATTTTGTGAAATCAAAGTGGCAGATTTCACAGATTTTTCCATTTTGCCAGGTTTTAGTTGAACATATTCCACCAAATACATGCTTTCCAGAATCTTCACCAAGAAATAGCTGAACTGATAAAGCATTGAACTACAAATCAAAAGGTTGCAAGTTCAATCTTTTTATGCTTCTTCAATTTCATCCCATATTATTATTCTGTTATACATTTTAACACCTGTGTATTCAGTTCAGGCATATAACCTATACTGGCAGCAATCTACCTGTATACAGAGAAAAAATGAGTTCAATTGGTATACAAAATAGAAAGGTGTGTAAGACAAGGATGCATCTTTTAACAAGACATATTTAACCTATACAGGTGATTCTGAGAGAATTAGAAACCCTACCAGGATTCATTATTGGTGGCCACAATCTTAACAACATAAGGTATGCAGATGACATTGTATTGATATCAGACATAGAAAGAAAACCACAAAACCTCCTATAGAAGGTAGTGAAGGAAAGTGAGAGAAAAAGGACTAAACATCAACTGCAAGAAGACAGAAATACAAAATTGATAAGATACATATGTGTGTTTTCACCAGACATATTCAATCTATACAGTGAGGTGATTCTGAGAGAATTAGAAACCCTACCAGGATTCCTTATTGGTGGCCACAATCTTAACAATATAAGGTATGCAGATGATACAGTGTTGATAGCAGGCATGGAAAGAAAACAAAACTCTGAAAGAAGGTAGTGAAGAAAGCAAGAGGAAAAGAATGAAACATCAACTGCAAAGAGACAGAACGCATGGTTGTTAGCAAAAGGAATAGCTCAACATCTAAATTATAAATTGGAAATACCAAAATCAAACAAGTAGAAAAATTTAAATATCTGGGAAGTGTTTTAACAGGGGATAGAAAGTGTGACACTGAAACCTAAAGGTGCATTGAGATAGCTAAAGATGCATTCCAAAAGCTAAGCTGTGTATTAAGGAATAGGAAGATTTTGTTAGCAACAAAGAAAAGAACTGTTACATGATATCAGTCCTCCTATGTGGTAGTGAATGCTGGACAATCTCTGCACAAATGAAGAAGAGACTTGAAGCAACAGAAATGTGGTTCTACAGAAAGATGCTGTGAGGATACCATGGACCAATCTTGGGAGCAACGACAAAGTTTTAGAGAAAGTGGATGCAAAAAGGAAACTTGTACTAAACATCAGGAAGAGATAGTTGGATTTTCTAGGACACATAATGAGAAAAGACAAATTGAAAAATCTGATACTCACAGGACAGATTGAAGGCAAGAGGAACAAAGGAAAACAATGCATAACCTACTTAGTGAGTATGAGTAAATGGATGGCAGAATAAGGTTTAGGAGAAATAACAAAAAGACAAAATCTATTAAGAGAGGAAATTATGGAGAGCCATGATCGCTTATATTCTGAAGGGACACAACACACAGAAGAAGAATCTGAAGTACCTAAAATTTACTAAAATTGGATTGCAGCCAAAAAATTACCTGTAAATCTAATTACTAATGTTTAATTAAATAGGAATAATTGTTCTAGTTAGATAATTTGTGATTATTTTTTCTTTTAATATTCAGACTAGTGTCTTCATCTTTGTTGTTGTTATAACATTTTAGCTATTGTGTCCTTTGGCCTTCATCAGGTGACTGTTAATCTGAGTAACCTTCAGAGAATTACAAACTGAACCCTTTATTTAATCTATGGGGGTAGATTGTTTTCATTTTACTGTCCACATCTAGAAATATCTCTAGGTTTAAGGTTGTCCGATAGGAAAATAGCTTAATAGATTAAAGCATTGGTTCATGAATTTTATAACATAGTAATTGTGAGTTCAATCCCTGAGCTGAGTAGTACAGACTTAGTGGGAACAGGGCAAGTAATAACTGAGCAGTACTAAATAAGAAGACAAGATTTTCCTAGACATGGATAGCAGAACTATTCTACCCTTGTAGATTGAATAAAGGGTTCAGTTCAAAATTCCCTAAAGGTTACCTGGATCAACAGATACCTGAAGAAGGTAAGAGAGCACAACAGCTGAAATGCTATGATAATAACAATAAAGGTGAGAAACATTGGTCTAAATGTAAATAATGAAGTTTGGAAATTTAAATTTTGTATGATTAGTTATGTCTTGCAACAAACCTGACTATTGTTTATTGTTAGAACCTTCCTTCTTACTGATATCCTAATTTCCCTATGAACGAGAGAAGCTTTTATGTTAAAACTTTTCTCTGGGTTCAATAAGTATGTATACCAGTGTTTGAAAGTTCTACAGGAAATGGTTTGGCTATGGCTAGCAAACATACAAATTCTTCCCATTTATATAGAGGGATGTATGAACTATATTCATTGCATATGTGAAATGAGGATTCTTAGATGCTTACTGATGCTAAGTTTCTCTCATTTTTGTCCTAATTTCTAAAACTTTTCCTTTTCCTCCTTCTCTTCCTCCCTTTATCCATCACTACTGTGTACTTTATTTGTGTCTTAGTTAACCTTGTGTATAATGTAAATTTTTCTCTTATTTCTTTAAGTAAAAATCCCATATATTTTCAAGCATCTTACTTTACAGCAAAAACTCTCTCTGTCTGTATTTTAAGAATTTTACCTCTTTGACTATTTTAATAATTTTATTTCCTTATTTTTTTTAAATCATTTTACCCCAAGTAAGGTGGTAATGCTACTAGTACACAGGAGGTTACAAGGGGTGAAAGAGAAAACTGAGAATAAGGAAGATTGAGGAGAGGACAGAAGATGAACGGAGTTCAAGAAGATGTTGCATTTAAATTATTGAAGATTGTAGTTATCAGGGAAGCAAGTAAATGGAAGGGAGTTCCACAGTTTGGAGGTGCAAGAAAAGAAACTGTTGGAGTAGAAGTGGTGGTTATATTTAGCTATTTCAACAGTAAAACAGTGGGACCTAGTTGGCAATCTAGTAGCCTTCTCAAATTCATATAACCAGGGAAAAAAGCTCATCAGAGCAGTTGCCATGAAATTACTTGTAGAAAAGACAGAGAGAAGCTATGCATGTCAATCAGAAAGTCAATGAAGTCAAGATGCCAGGTCAAGATTGATTACATTACAGATCCTTCTTTGACTTTTATCAAGAATCACAAGATGTACAGCAGGAGCACCAGACCAGATATGGCAACAGTATTAAATGCATAGATGAATGGTAGATTTATCATCATAAATTCATCTTAAATGATATATTTAATGGTTTAAGTGCAGAGTAAAGATGAGTGTTTCTGTCATGAAAAAGTATCTGTTGAATGTATATACAGGGAGAGTAGTCTCTTTACTCGGCTGAAGGCAACATTTAAGCCAGGAGGAGCCTACATGTAAGTTTTTGCATGCTAAAATTAGACCACATCATTTTCACTGAGGTAGGGCAGAGTGCTTTTCTTTTGATGCAGACAGGTCCCCATTGTTACTGTTGGTGATACAGATTAACCACACAGGAGAATTAAATTAACATTGATAGTGGTTCTCACCTTATAAAAGTAGTCATGTACACAGGTTGACCCTTTATAGTAGAAACTGAATGAAAACATCTTTGTTACTTTTACATATACATGTCAACAAAATTGTCAAAATATTTTCTCTTGTGTAAAATATAACTTACCACCATCACTAATTTGTGCTTTCAATTCTTTTATGAAATTTCTTATAAATTATATCAGACTCTTTGAGATGTAGAATTATCATTATTATATGCTTTTCTATTCAGACCAACATCTTCATCTTGGTTGTTATACTCACAATGTTTGCCAGAATATTTGAAATGAGGTATTATTATTATCATTATTATATGCTCTTCTATATAGACTAGCATACTCATCATGGTTGTTATACTCATAACATTTCAGCCATTGTATCCTACAGCCTTCTCCAAGAGTCTGTTTTCACATTTGGTAGCCTTCTTGGAATTTCAAACCAAACCTTTTATTCAATCCACAAGATGAGCTTGTTCTCACTCCATTTTCCATAACTGAGGAAATATTTCATATCAATTAATACTAAACCAGTCTATTCATTTTTGTGTTAGCTGTCTATTTCTTCCACTGAGTCAAAGCATGTGACATTTCATCCCTACCAAACCCAGGAATTGTTATGTTAGGTGCTGACAACCTCCCAATTAGATGTCATAGAGATGAATACCATCTTCGAACATCTGAGAAAGAAAGAAAGAAAAGATGCTTATAAATTCCACCACCTGAGTCAGCACACTCATACTGTTCCAACACCTGAGTACAGATATTAGGTTTAACTTTCCAAAATTCTACCATAGAATTATCCTAGGATTAAAGCATTGGTTAAAATAGACCTGGTTCCCTGGCAGTTGTGAGTTCAATTCCTGGGTCTGGTAGTGCTGAAATCTCATATACTCTAGTTCAGTGGAACAAGTGAACAAGCATCACAAAGATGAATAAAATTGGGAAATATTGATTTAAAATAGCAGAATGAGAACTGTCTACTTCAGTAGATTGAAATAAATGGTTTGGGTTCAAATTTCTGGCAGAGTTACTGTATATGACGTCAAACACCTAAAGAATACCAGAAAGTACAATGGTCGAAACATTGTGAGTATAACAACCAAAATGAATATTCTGGCCCAAATGTGCATATAGAATTTATTATATTATAGACAAATAAATATAGTAAGCCTTAAACTATAGTCATATCTCCTTTATAAATATTAAATGAGGCAACCTTGATTTTGATTACTTCCTGAATAAATGACTCTGTTTTAGACAAGAAAATTTTGATCCTCTGAATTGATTTATGGCTGCTTTGTCTGTATTACATAAGGATAAAGTGGTTTTTCTTTTCAGTTAATCAATTGTTTTAACTGAGCTTGCATATTTAGATTCATTGGACTGTTTATTTTTGTCCCCTTTATTTATTTCTCCATTCCCTCCTTTTTTAGGTGATAGATTACATTTCTTGGTGTGTGATAATTTTCAATTTTGAGTGTTTTTCTTATTTGCTATTGTGTTTGAGTGAGTAAATCATGTATTATTCAGTTCTACATTTTCCGACTAGTTAACTGTTATTTATTCTACAATTAGTATTGTGTGGGGTTCAGCTACTAACAAAGATTTTCCTTGTTTTTTGTAAACAGTTTTTGTTCATTGTAAATATACACTGGGGTTAAATTTTTAAATGTTATTATTATCATCATCCACCACCCATACAAAAATTCTACATATGGAACAAATTAAAGATTTACTGAGAAACTGTGGTATTAAATGTGAATAATTGTTTCAGTAAAACAACTAATTTATGAATATTTTTTTCCTTTGAACTTTGAAAATTTTCATCTGAATTTCTGGGATCAGGAGTTATTATTATTTATCTTATTAACATTCAGACTAATGTCCTCGTCTTTGTTGTTATTATCACCTGATTGCCTTCTATCTGAATTTCTGGGATCAGGAGTTATCATTATTTATCTTATTATCATTCAGACTAATATCCTCATCTTTGTTGTTATTATCACAATGTTTTGTTTATTGTGTCCTTTGGCCTTCTTCAGGTGTCTATTGATCCAAGTGACCTTCAGGGGCACACGCACAAAATTGTATATATGAGACTAGTTAAATCTTCATAGAAAAATTGTGGTATTATGGTGTCTGTAGTACAACTGAGAAGTGTAAATGTGAAGTTTTGGTCCAATGAGCAATATTTGTTCAATTGGGTCACTGATTGTGTGCAGTGAGGTTAAAAGATGGGACACAAATGACTAGCTCTCCCCATCTTAGGCCTTGTACCATATTTTGCATATTTTTTATGCAAATAAATATTCATAAATATATGACTAATTAATAAATATAAGCTCTGTATTTGATGGCATGTAAGATCCCTAACCCCCCCGCATTACAGCAGGGATATTAAGAAAATGATTTTAATGTATTAGTGAATTCTAATATATTTCTCAACTGCATTGATAATTTTTTAGCTATTTTTTAGGAAAAATGTCAATTTCGTGTGGCATCAAATATGTTAATAGAAACAAAATTTAAATAATTTCTGAATGGTACAAAAATTAAGTATAACATGAAAAAGTGGGGACATGTTGAAAATTACTGCCAAAAAGAAAAAAAGGGGGAAAAATCTGATTTATAAACCACCTTTTTTGTTTTTGACAGTTATTTTTAATATTTCTCTGCTTCTACATGCTTTCCAAACAAAATTCTTTTCTCTGAGAAAACTGTTGCATCAGATCATAGAAAAATAATTTATCTAGTAAAGGACCCTGTGATAAAGGAATCTAATTTTTTTATTTCAAATACAATGAAGCAATATTGAATCATCTAGCAACTAGTTCATTATTATGAACATGTGAGTCACCATTTATTAAAAAGTGATTTTTGTCTGATCTTTATATCAAATTAGTCTTCATTTTTAAAAATAAACCTTATGAAATATTATTCAACAGTTCTGACTGGTTTCTTTAATATTTCAAAAAAATAATTATGCATTTGAAACTTTGTTTTTTGGGGTTTTTTTTTTAATTAATCCCATCTTATTGATTATGTCTGATAATTAACAAAGAAATTTTTTTTTAATTTTCGTAATTTTGTTTTGGAGTTTTGAAGGCAAAGATTGGCGAGGCTGGATCTGCATCACTGATTATTTTTTCAAATGTTACTTCAAAACTTTAATTACATAGATAGCAATTGTCTAGACTAGCATTTGAATTTTTCATTAGTTTCCAATGAAAGAAATGTTTCCGGAGAAAAGATGAAAACAAATGACAGTGTGCATTTATAAACATTGCATTCATTGTGGGCTCTCCTGTATAAGTTGTCTTTCCCTATCACCAATCTAACTTATTTGGATGCATTTGAACTCTCTTCAAATTTATAAAAAAGACAGGAAATTCAGTTTTACAAATTTCCTACAACATAAACTGAAACAATATCATCCCCACATATTAGTTGTCTGTCTTTTTTCCCCCTATTCTGTTTTATATTAGTTAAAACATCTTTCATTATTTGTCAGTAGTATTAAAATATTAATGATAATATTTCATGACTGTTTTTTCTATACTTTTTTTTATCTCTCTCCTCATTCACTTCTTATTAATCTTTTCTTTTGCTTTCTAATTTCCTTTCTCTCTCTCTCTTGTGGGGAAAATGAAATAAAACCAATAAATAAATAAAAAAAAGATTAAAAATAATAATAATAATAATAAAAATAAATAAATAAATAAATAAAAGAATCCATTTTCCCATGATGCAAGTTATAAAGAAACTGGAAAGGGTTTCTGGTCTCATGTGCAATTTTATGACCCCCACTTCCAGAAAGGACAGAATTTTTTTCTTTCTCCTCTTAGCAATAGCGTTACAACTGGGAAATGTTAGTTTCCCAAGTCCACCAACAACTGAACTCTTTCCACTTACCAATGACATCGTCTGGCATGTTTTCAGCAACCCTGCTCATGAAGTATAGATTCGGCCATCCCAACTCAGAGTGAGACTGACTAAAGCTTGACCATCTTTACCCATTCTTATCCTTACTTGCCATAAATTATTTCTGAAACAAAAGGAAAATGGATATACTCAACAGACATTTAAATTTGTTTCAATACAGTCCACATAAAAGAAATAAATGTCCGTAGCAGAAACTCAAGTTTTTTTGTATGCTTCTTTTATGTTTATATATTGAACATGCACCTTCACCTGAAAATACACACAAAACACACAACCTTGGTAACATCTACACACTCTCCTATTATGTCATACCTTTCATTTTCTCTTTCTCTGTCTTTTTGTCCACCTAGGTTTTTTTTTTCATGCTTTCAGTTTTTCCCCTTTCTTTTTCTGTTTAATTTTAAACTTTCCACATTCTCTCACTTTTACCCTCTCTCTAGTTTTATCTGTTTTTGTCTTCTTTTTTGTTTGATGTCAGCTATAGCTTCTTCAAATTTCTAATTTTGTATCTCATCTTTGTTCTATTCAAATATTATTCTTTCATTATCTATTACTCTTTATATCATACCTGTATACTCTCATTCTATCTATCTCAGTCCATTCATGCCTACTCATCTATTTCAACATGTTCTTATCTATCCATCTCAATCATATCTATCTGTTATGGGACCTTACCCATAATAACATAATGGACTATTCCATACATAATAAATACTGAGCCTCAAGAGGAAGCAAGAGTTCAGTCTGAAGTCTGGTGTGAGGTCTGTCAGAAGTCCATCAGGAGTCTGTCAGTCAGTCAGAGCAAGCGAGTCAATCAGTCGAGTCAGAGGCAGACTGAAACAGAGTTGCGTTCAGACAATTATTACTAAACCTAATTGTTCATACTAACACTTTTCTACCTCTCTGTATATATTCCTGTTTGTAATATATCTGTGTTATTCCATATCCATATTCGAGTTCTTCTTTATTGGTTCTACCTTGCACTATCACCATGGTACAAGGAACCGGACCATAACACTATCATACATATTTAAGTAGCATAAATTCATTTTAATAAGCTTTATTAAATTCAATCAACAATGTCTGTCTAATTATCTGTGTTTTTTTAATTTTCAAATAAGTTGTTACACATCCAGATCAGAACTATGAGCAAACTTTCCAAAGTTCATTATTTTTTTTCTGTTTTTGTTTAAGTACTTTCCAGCTACCATCATTATCAAGAGTTAAGTATTATCAACCAAAGTGTTTGTCAGTTACATGCTGGCATTCTTTAAATGTTACATTTCAAATTTTGAAATGTAGTTTCTCATATAAGTGACATCATGTGTAGAACAGTTTCCGCAAAATATGACAGCATCAGAAAACAGATATATTACATATTTTATATGCATTATAAAAATGTTTTATGTACATTTTAAATATGTTATACACAATTTAAAATGCCACCTTCTATAGTGATAGATATTTTGTTTAATGCAGGTTGTTTCTTTTGTATAATAATAACCTTAAGTATTTTGAGTCTTTCTTTACTTTGAGTGCTCAAAAGTATTTTTGTATTGTCTACTAATATTTATGCTAATAGTAATATTTTGGCTGTTTGTGATGTGATAATTGATATGTGTACAAACAGTACTAAGTTTCAATAAGTAACATGTTAACCTCTGAGAAAGTGTAGTGCTTGTGTGACCAATGTAAGAATTTTTTATTTTTATTGGAGATATAATCACCCATTGGTCATGAGAATTCATAAACAACATTGTTTTTACATGGGTGGGGGATTTTTTAATGTACCGAGTTATTGATAATGATTAGGTGAAATGTTTCAAACTTTTTATAGTAAATGATAAGTTCAAGGTATTATTACTATCATTAATTGATATATACTGACAAACTATATTATCAATTACTTTTTCATCTTATTTATAGTTAGGGTGCATCCGGTTATGATAGAATAAGTTAATAATGTTTTTATTTTTGTTGTTATCTGTGTGCTTGTTATTTGTTTTGTTTTTGTGCTTCTGCTTGAGAACAAGTAAAAGTTAGTATTTCGACTGCTATTTTAAAGATGGACAGACCCTTGCAACTTAAAAGATAGGTGTAGCACAATCTTCTCACATCAGCACATTCATAGACTTTTAAAATCTGCAATACCTACATCTCGCTCTGTATATCTATTTCACTCACTCACTCTCCTATATTTCCACTGCAAAATGATACATTTCATTCTCACTTTTTAATCTTTGATGTCTATCAACACATTGGCTTTTATATGTTCTCAAAGGAAATCATCAATGGCAAAAATTTAGTGGGATAAAAATTGTGTCAAAGGTGACCTTACTTTGAAACTCCCCAAGCACCATAGTCCCTCTTTGTAGACTATAAGAAAATGTTTGTCATCTGTATGCCATACAGCAATACTTTTTCTACTTTCTTGCTTTTTAGCTGTGTTCATCTGCTAAATCACACTCATCACCATCATCTCACCCCCAAATCCTTCTGGGACAGACTATAACCCACTTTTAATAATTTTTCTTAAAACTCCTTTTTACTTACCTCCAGCTTGAGTAAAATTTTAAGGTTTTTTCTTTCTTTCTTCATTTTCACTTTTTCTTTTTCCTTCATTTTCTTTGTTATGTTTTTTATCTTTTCCAACATTTTTTCTTCTTTCCTTCTTTCTCTTCATTCTTCACTTTTTCCTCCTCTCTCTTCATTCTTCACTTTTTCCTCCTCTCCCTTCATTCATTGCTTTTCCTGTCTTTCTTCATTTTCCTCCTTTCTTCATTCTACACTTTTTTCCTCTCTATTCATTCCCCACTTCCCCCTCTCTTTTCATTCTTTACTTTTTCCTTCTTTCTCTTCATTCTTCATTTTTCTTCCTCTTTCTTCATTCTTTGCATTTCCTCTTTTCATTCTTCACTTTTCTTCCTTTCTCTTCATTCTTTATATTTTTCTTTCTCTTCAATCTTTATTCTTTTTTCCTCTTTCTTCATTCTTCACTTTTTCTTTTTCTCTTTTCATTCTTTAACTTTTAGATCGTTTTTTCTCACATTTCTCTTCACTGTTTCATTTTTCTTCCTTTTCTTCTTTCTTCTCTTTTTCTGATTATAAAAGAAATTATTAAAGTTATCCCATCAGCCATTTCCCCTTAGAACCATTTTTTCACTTAAAATTGTTCTTTATTTTCATCAATTTAAATTTCTTTTTTTTTTTTTTCTTTTTTTTAATTTTACTCAACAACCTTTTGATGGGTGGGTGGGAGTACACAAATGCATTTGCTTGCCCTTTTATACTCTATTCAATGTGAGGAACTGTAAG
>CAHIKZ030004489.1:3217500-3230000 GCA_903632075.3 Acanthosepion pharaonis | reverse complement strand
TATATATATATATATATATATATATATAACATAGTTTTAAGGTATGCTATATTTATGGGTTAAAGTGCTCAATATCAGGGATAGAGCATGTATAAATATAAAAGTGGACATTGAAGTTATCCCCCAAAGGTGGCAGTCTGTTTCATGCTAAACAAAATCAGCAGGCCTGACAATTGTGTTTAGCATGAAACAGACTGTCATCTCTGTGTCATGACTTCAATGTCCACTTTATATATATATATATATATATATATATAATATGCAAATATACACACTATATACAACTCAGATAATGTAACATACTTTAGATAAAGCCAATACTTTAAAATAAACAAATAAGATAACCATTCCCCCCCAAAAAAGAATAAATAAATATATAAAATTAAAAAAAATCTAATTAAACAAATTAACAAACCACAGATACATACATAAATACAATTAAATGGAATAATAATAATAATCAACAACAAATAATGAGTAAAATGTTAAAATATCTACAAATATCCATAATCCAGAATTATTTCCACTCAACAGCCCCTAGAGTATTTTAAAACATAACCATTACCACCCACCCAATAAACATTAGAATAATATAATAGACCTTATTCATAATGTACCACTGACCAGTATATATAAATAGGTGAGCCAAAACACAACACACATGGCCTGAAGATTGTGTTGAAGCATTAAGCAGACTGTCGCCAATTGGTATTGACCTCAGTGTTCACTTTTATATTTATGTCCATTCTATCTCTGATATTGAGCACTTTTAACCATAAAATCCTTAATACTATATTTTTATCATTATATATATTTATTCACAAATACAAACACATATAGTTTATATTTTCTATATTTGTGCATTAGAATACTCTTCAATAAACCAAGGTACAAGTCAGAGACAATTTATAATTGTAATTTACTTACAAGACACTTGACAATAAACATTGACAACCTTATGCAGTTTTTTCTTTTTCAAAGGACTGGCCACTTTAAGGTATTGACATTTCTAACATGTCTATCCTTAAACTTGTAAAGAAAGCTTGTCACATAACTTTTGATGTTACAAGTACTTGGTACCAGTGCTAGTGTTTTGGGCACTAGAGTATTACTAACATAGCATAGGTTGCCAACTATTTACTCAAAGACAATGTGGCATGCATATATACATAAGTTATATAAGAATTTCTTCTTCTTATTATTATTATTATTATTATAATTTTCTTCTTCTTCTTCTCATTCTCCTCCTCCTCTTTCTTCTTCTTCTTCTCATCCTCCTCTTTCTTCTTCTTCTTCTCATCCTCCTCCTCCTCTTTCTTCTTCTTCTTCTTCTTCTTCTTCTCATCCTCTTTCTTCTTCTTGCATCAAATCTCACTTTTTTATTTCTATTAAAATAAGAACAGAAATTTTTAATTTTGCCTGGGAGTTAATAATACCCCAAAAAAGGAATTCTTTAATTTATTTCAAATTTTAATTTTTTGATTTATCATGAGTTAGAAACATTTTGAATGTCAAGTAATCTTACCCCTGCACACCCACCTACTCTCTTCTACCTATCCCATCACCACCGCCATTGCCCTAACATCATTTTGCATTCATCCATTCATTGCCCCAATTTATCACTTTTTGTTTTCTTTTAAAGATTGAAGTGTGTGAGTAGAGTCTTAACCTACACTCATTTTTTATGACATATTTGTCCATAGACACACAATCGTCCTTCTATGTCATATAGCTATATATATGTAATTGGTATGTAAAAAAAAATTGCTTGCCTGTTCATAGCAGACAAGTCAGCCATTTCCTTTAGTGCAAAGAACTCTTTACTTCCTCTTTGACTTACTGTCTTTAGTATTGTCTTCCTGCAGGCAGAATTCTGTTTTTTCTAAGTCTTGTCACAGATACACTTACTTTTTCCAAAATCAGGATTATTACAGAATGCTATCTTAAAAAAAAAAAGAAAAGTAAAACAAAGTCTGTATAAATTTCTTAAAATTACAAAATCTACTCATAGATCTTTTTAAGAAGGAAAAGAAAAGAACATATTTATTTCTCCCACTTTTCTAAAAGTTAATTGTATATTCACAGTTCTGATTTCTAAAAAAGTAATAACTGGGACATTTTTTTTTTCTGAAGGAATCATTGAAATCTCCCTATTGGATAATTGCTCCATTTTTTTTTAAATCTAATACTAGATTTGCATCAAGAAACAGCTCAACTTGGAATCAGCCAGGCATATTTTGATTATATTTTTTTTCATTCAATATAATGATTTCTGGCCACTGATTATTTCACTTCCGTTTATATATTTACATGTCTCTATTCACTATATAAGTTATATAAATATTTATTTTTCTCTCTCTCTCTCACTCTCTTTCTATATATATATATATATATATATATATATATATATATATATATATACACACACACATGTATGTGTTCGTGTGAATATTTGTATTTGTTTTAATGTTTTTATAAGTAATAGATTGTATTCAAATCCTTGACTAATATTGAAGAATTTTAATATTTATTTTAACCCCTAGAACATGATTTATTATTTGTACTTACAATCTTACAACTACTTTTAAAAAGAGAATTACTGTATGAAAATATCAAAAAAAGCTTGCTTGTAAGCAGACTCAACAATTTCTTCTTAATTTGGGATTATACCAGCAGATTCAATGAAATTTTTATTGAAAAATTCCTTTGTAAAACACCAAGAAAATCAAGGTAAGCTTTTTTATATGATTGCTTTAATTCTTGCTGCTGTCAGAAAATCATATGTGAGAATAAATTCCAGATTCTTTAGACTTAAATTTACCTGGATATTTGTTGTCTGTTTTTTCAGAGATATTTTTTTTTCAATGGCTTGCTTCTGAATAAAATGTTCAGGTGAAGTGGAGTTGACACAATTAGATATCATTAAATGAATCAGAGTGTTTGATTAAATCAATATTACAAGATTTCATTTGCATGATAAACTTAGCCAAACTTTTTCTAATCAACACAGATATTCAAAATTTTTATTTATTCTTGAATTTTGAAAATGAATGTATTTCAATATTTTTGTTAATCTCCTTGGCAAAATATCTGAACCGAAAACAAGAAATGAGACTATTTTGATTTTATTACAGAAACCTTTAAACCAATAGCTAGAAAATTATGTTAACATCATCAAAATGTTTTACCCTTTCATTCATCATTTTTATCTGTGTACTTGCTTATAAAACAAATTAACAAGGCAGAGGATCATTATAAAATTTTAAAAATGTTCTATTAAAATTATTCTTGAACTTCAATAACAAATCTGTTTTTTTTTTCAGTATACTTGAAAGTGAAATGGAACTTTTTATAACACAAAATCATTAAAATGTAGCAGTTTTGATTTTATAAAATTATTTCTTGGTTAGATTATCTTATAGAAACTGAATGGCATAAAATCATTTCCTTACTAAAATATACATTAAAGCAATTCACTACAACCCCTTAGGGACTGGATAATTATTAAATATAAGCTCTTTTTCTTTCTAATGAGAAACATAATGTCTACAAAATGAAACTCACCTTGTGGATTTAGTAAGACATGGGATTACAAGAGCATAAAATGGTTGAGGAATGTAGACTTTAGGAGCCAGTTTCTCTTCATGGTGGTTTTGTGGGAAGATAGCCAGATTGTGACATGGGTGATATTAGAAGTATTAGCTTCTAGTACCAGAAGAACTCCACACTTTTCCCTCTCCCAGAGTTCATACCAATATCCATTCACACTCTCAAGATCATGAATCAATATTGTGTAACAATTCATCTCCATTCTGTTGGCCTGAGAAGGGCAGATATTGATCCCAGCATTCCTTAAGCTATGCAAAGAAACTCTTTCAATGAACTATGATGATTTGAAGATAAAGTATTTGATTCTTCATGTTTGACTCACTTGAGTATTTCAATTTACTTTTGTATATTTTTTAAAATTTTATTTTGATGATATAAATAAAATTCTGGTATCAAAAAATTTGACTAGCATAAACTAAATAAACCGATAAGATTGATCTTCATGATTCTGATAAAGATATTTCCATATTCAATTTGTTTTAGTTTTACTCTTATATACACACTTGGATACATTCACAAATATGTACTTATATATATATATATATATATATGTATGTGCATAAATATATATGTATAAATCTATAAAAATTTAATAAGAGAAAGAATGAGTCATATATATACATATATATGCACATACACACACACACACACATATATATATTGTTTTTCCACTCTTAATTGTGAAATAAAGCAAGAAAAATACATACATGCATACATACATACATACATACATACATACATATATTAATATACATCTGTATATGACAGAATATGATATATAAATTTCCATATATCAGAACAGTGTTGAGTAATTGAAAGTCAAAACGGAAAATAATTCTGTGCAATGCATTCTATCTTTTAAAAGAACTTCATCAGAATGAAATATAATTCCAGCAATAAAAATATATTTAAGTCTGATGAAGTTCTTTTAAAGAAGGAAACACCTTACACAGAATTTTTTTGATTTTGGCATTCAGTTATCCAGCATACATACATGCATACATATATATATATATATATATATATATATATATATAGTTTTAAAACTACTATTCATTTAATCAATTAAAACCAATAATAATCCACCCTAACAATAAGATATCTCATGATGACTAGAAATATTAAAAAAAAAAATTTTACCTCTGACAAAAAAAAAAAAATTCACACTTGATGATTGCAAAAAGCATGAAACTCCAAGATGTGCAATCAATGTAAGGTATTATGAATATTTCTTAATACAAATTAAATAGATGTTATTTAACATTGAGTACTGTTTTTTTCTTACAGTATAGAGTATTTATATGTATTTGTATACAATTGCTCTCTACATCTACCTATATTTACCCATTTTATTATATATATATATATATATATATATATATATATATATATATATATATATATATATATATATATATCTTTTATCATTTAAACATTATTTTTAGTGGATACTCATATTTGAGTAGACTCTCTAATTATTTAGTATTTGATAATGTTTAAGTGATAAAATCTGTTGAATTAATAAAATAAAACATCCTTTACTGGCTCCTAAAGTCTACATTCCTCAACCATTTTATGCTCTTGTAAAGCACTGCCTTCTCAGGGTATTTGATGAAGGCCTCTGTGTTGAGTCTGAGGCTCTCACCAACAAATTTGGGAGTTCTTTTATTATCAGAATGATCAGAGATTTTTCAAGATGCTGTACCTTGATAATCACCATAAGATTCAGCCACCTCTTTCTAAATTATCTGCACTATCCTCAGATTGACAACCAAACGCTTGGAAATGTTCATATTGGAGCTTCTGCCAAGCAGTACATTATGCCATTTCCAAATTTCTGGCAGAGTGAATTGCATCATGGTGGTCTTTTTCTCACATATGGTGGTGCCCCCAATCGACCCTACTATATTGTGCAGCTGACAAAATCAAAAAATCAAAAATATAAAACGGGAACAATCTACCCATTGCATTGCATTGTATGTGTGTTTGTATATATATGTATGTATATATATATATATATATATATATATATATATGTGTGTGTGTGTCTATCCCTGTAACTTTTAAAAAATATAATTATATATGCACCCACACCCGCATGTAAAATATATCATTGTTTTAACAGGCACAAAATTATACTAGATACAAAACTAATAATGACTTCCAAATAAAAACTTCAGATATAAATTACTATTTTACCTAATTTTCAGCAAAATATTACTTCCCTTGATTTATGGACTTGTTAATTTTTTCTTCCATGATTTAATATTACTTGCTAAAAAAATTTCCAAACAATATTCTTCTTTATTTTGTCCTTCTTTATATTCTCAGGGTTTTATATCTAAAACAAGGTTCATTTTAGTTTCTTTTATATTTTACATTTTTATATTTGATGTTCAAAATCCAAATAATGATGTCTCTTTTGATATGGTAATGACTTCTATTTGAGTTGGTCTTTCATTCTTTAAATATCCATTGTTCACACTATAGCACTCATTGTTAACATGTTGATCGTGCACATTTGAGACAACCTTTGTATTATGAAGATTCAATGGCCAAAACACAGATCAAATCTTTCCTGTTGACATGCTAATCATCCATGAATTATGTATTACTTGGCCCACTATTTCAGTGCACGCAAAAAGCATCATTGATAATATTCCATTTTAAGTCAGCCTTCAGGATTTCAAGGTGGAGTGAGCTACCATTTTTAATGCTTATTTTTTAGCTTTGATAATTCATTCAGGATTTATGGTAATTGAAAATTGGACCCTCTAAACTTGTTTGGGATTGAAAAAGGAATTATAGCTGAAGGCCCCAACCCATCCACTGACAATAACAGGTAGCCCATTATGTTGAGATCAGGGAAACATTGTGAATGTGAGCATAGAAGCAGTTAACAGGTTTTTTTTTTCTTTTATGACTCCTATGGGACTTGGAGATCAGAGACTTGTTCATGCATGATTGAACTAAGCTGGTTCAGCCTTAGCCAAATGCAAAGACTTTTACCATTTTAATTCAACAAACCCTTCCTCTCCATTTTTGGCATTTAAATCAGCCGTTCTTTGACTGTTTCAGCAGTTTGGTGCAACTCTCTTCCCTGCCCAACAACTCAGGCTTGCTTTTTATCAGGGTTACAAAGGCAGGTCATTTTCAAGTCCACTTTATAAAGAAGTAATATACAGACACATATACACACATACTCTTATTCATTTATATAAAAAACATAGAGCCATGTTCACTTACACACACATCAGTATTCTTTCATGGCCCTCAGAGAATGTGTATCATATTTAGCTTTCATGAAACAAATCATCTCTGTAGGTTAGCTTAATGATTAATTATTCAACCAGTGGCTTCAAGACAAAACATTCAATTTTAGTACAGGTTAAATGAGCTTTGACACTAAAAGAAGAATATATAGATTTGATACCAAATCTCTCTATTATGTTCATATCAGTTTCTTCCATTTTGTTGCTTTCTCCTTTATGGTCTCTGTTTTGTGGTACTTTTTCTCCACCCTTTTCTTCACACTTGTCAACAGATACTTGTTGCTTCCCTCTGTTTTTTTTTTTTTACCTTTGATGCATCCTGTGAGTGATAAATCCTCCAAGCCTTCTCTTTCTAATTATTTGCCTATATTAAGCACATACAACATTCAATTATATACAGATATATACACACACACACACATATAAAAAATATGATAAAAATATGTTGAATTAATAAAAAATTAATTCTAAAATTCTCTTTTGATACAAAACTGTGCAGATATGAAAAACTTTGAGAGATCTATGACAGGAGAAATTTTGCTTGAAAGCACAAAATTTTGCTTTACCTAACTGATGGCTCTTTGTGGCCAAGTTGGTAAGGTATGCCAGGCTAAATGGTCACTCCCTCTACCCTGAGTAATGCAAGTTCAATTGCTGCCAGAAAGCATAGATTATTCTTTAATTAGATTTCTCAAACATTCAGGCCAGTGGACAAAAATAACCAAATATGCTGTCTAATAATTAAACGGAGTATCTACTCAAATACGAGTATCCACTAAAAATAATGTTTAAAGTGATAAACATGCAAACACACATATCAATATATAGTCATCCACAGACAGACTGTTTCACTGTATCACAGCTCCTCAGTGTAGCTAGATGTCCGATTGCTTCAAGCCAGGATCAACTGATCTGACATCAGTCAGATCTCTTACTTCCAGGCCATCATTACATGGCAGGAAAGGAAGGGAATTTTAACGTTTTTCTCTATACGAAATATGCCAGCAGCTCATAGAACTCAATTCAATCTTACTTGAAGAAAAATGCTTGATAGCAGTAGGAGCCACTGTTTTTTAAAACCACCTTTTTCTCTCTCTCTCTCTACATATATATCAGTACACCAATAGTTATTGCCTTAATGTTGATTTGAAAGTTTCACGTGTATAATGTCTTCCCTATATGATTATTAAAAAGCATTGGATTAAATGCATTAACAAGGATGGAGATTATGTTGAAAAATACATCTATTGAAACATTGATTCGTCAAATGGAACTATCTCAGAATTTTCAAGTAAATATGTTGATGATATTTATGAATCAGATCTAAGTGTGGCACAAGACTAACAAGAGAAAACAGAAACACTGTGTTGCACTAATCTTTTAAGTAGGGTGAGGATGGATACCTTAAAAATCAGCATTCAAAATCCCATTTTCTTTTACCTTTGCTAGAATACTGCCCAATAACTCCAGTGGAAATATGCAACTACCTCAGCCATAAGTCAGGCTAAGATGTATATATTGATGTTTGAAAGAGATTGTATGGTAGAAAGTGTTTTATGTTACTTGCATTGTGTGTGTGTCCTAAAATTCAGTATTTCAGTTTTGGCTTTATTACTTGGAATTTTTCACATTCTGCATATTCTACAATTGAAATGTAACCATAAGTTCTATGCTAACTGTTTCTTTTCTCTCACTTATTTGTGGAACTCACTTCCAGCTTCTTTCCAGTCAACTTTGATCTCTGAAAATTTAAACACAATGTCAGCAGCTATCTTTTCTCTTCTTAACCTCTAACATTCTGGAAATGATTTTGTTTGCAAAGCAAAAATTTTATCCTCCCACTCAGATGAATAAATGGTAACATGTTTGAATTTTTGCAGTTGTGTTGTCATATTCTGCTATGGCAACAGAAAATGACTATGACTGAAACTAAGTAGTGCAGTAGAGGAGCCTTGAAAAAAGATGCAGGGGAAAGGAAAGTACTGAATAATGCAATGTGTTAAAGGTTCCTATTCATTTATTGTTCTCTCTCCTTAATAATATTTTTTCTCATATTCTCTTGTACCCAATAACCCCTTGCATCTTAGTGGTTTTATTGACTTGCTTAAGGTGAAATGATAAAAAAATATATTGTTAAAATCAATGTGACCCATGTATTTAGACATATATAATGACAAGATAATTTATATTATTAAAATATTCCTAAGCAGTGGTTTTATATGAGCTGTATATAAAAAAGATATTTTTCTTGCTATACTGCAATAAGTCATAAATCAAGTTGGCTAATTCCATATGGAATTATTAAAAACTCTATCACAGGCAAGTTCATTTGTGATCACTTTCCTTTTATTTTTAATAACTTTTGCAATATTCTAAGAATTTTATACAATTTATCTAAAATCAAAACCAAATCAAGGTCAGTCATCAGTGAATATCAGCCAATACAAAAGAATGATTGATCTCTATTTCTCAATTGATCTGCCCTCAAAACTGCTAATTAGCTTTGAAAGGGGAAAGGTTGCAACAGTTGTATCCCAGTAAATTTCTCTTCTTTTTTTTTTCTGTCTTTGTGTATGCATATGTGCATGTGTGTTTAATTCATTTTTTTATAACCAATTTCAAAATGGACTTTTAATCTTTTCAGCATCACATTATCAACATTGATTTTTCATTTTATTTTTCTACTTTATTTAACACTTTTCAAAATATTGGCCACTTTAAGAAACTCCTACCAAAGTGCCTGCTGACTGGAACCGAACATGAGAAAATATATCAATGTGGACTGATCTTAGCTGTCAATATCAGAAGCATGATGTTTAAAATAAAAAAAATTTAAAAATAGAAGGAAAACTGAAAAGTCATATTCTTGATATAAACAAAATAACAGACACACACACATACACTCACTGTCTATAAATGCACAGATCTGCTTTATAAGTTTACTGCTAATTCCTAATGACAAAAACAAGTCAGTATTTTTTTGTTTTCTCAAATGTATTTATTAATTCTTAATACTTGCCCTGGCCTGGTTTAAAAATCATTTTCTCTTTCTGTTAGCAACATTTTACATTTAAAAAACATGTTTAATAATAGCATATTTTTCTTTAATAAGATTTCTCAAATATTCAGGCCTATAGATGAAAATAAATAAATACACTGTTTAATAAATAAACAGAGTGTCTCCTCAAATATGAGTACCCACTAAAAATAATGTTTAAAGTGATTAATAATTTATATATTTCTTCAAACATTACTATTGAGGATACTCTGTATTTGAAATAGACACCCCATTTTTTATTTATCAAACAGTTTGTATTATGTCTATTCAAGAAGTTTTAGTAAAGAAAAATGCATTCCCTGGTAGGGGAAACCATTGTTTGATCCAACATGCTTTAGAACTTGGTCACGGAGAACACAGCTAGCAAGGTTCTTTTACCATTTTTTTTTTTAAGTAAGCCCATTCTCTTCACCCAAAAGGAAAAAGTAATAAAAAATTATATGAAATTAATTCTTTATAATGTACATATATAATCTATATATATTATGATAATATTTACATCAACTTCATTATGGAGACTTCAACTACAATATAATTAAGTTTTTCTTCTTAACCCATTGGCATCAATATAAACTAACACCTTTTTTCTTTTCATATATCTAAACTATAATTATAAGCTATAATTTTGTAAAGGGGGGAATGTCACTGAAATATGCCATAAAATTTCTACATTTCATCTGAAATCAAGAAAATATGAACTTTAAGCAAAATAGTTATAATATAAGGAAATAAATGTATGTTAGCGTAAAACAATACCTGGAGAATATCTACCTGTTATGCTGCTTTACTGTCACCTAACTCTGATTAAGTGTTTATAGATTATACTATTCTTGTATGTTATAAAAGATCGTAATCAGGAGGGCATACAACATAAAAATGACATTTGTATTATTGTTATATTCTTTTATGTATTTAACTCACTTTTACTTTATATATATTTAGGAAATTGATTAAATCTGGTATATCATTATTTTTAATTTATTTTATTTAAACGTTATTTTTGATGGAGACTTATATTTGAGTAGAAGTTCTGTTTTTTAATTTAACAGTATTTTTTAACCATCTAGATCTACCAGTCTGAATATTCAAGAAATCTTGTCAGAATAAACAAAATAAATTAAAAATAACATACATACATACATACATACATACATACATACATATATATATATATATATATATATATATATATATATACTTAAAAGAAAAACAGACCACTTTAAGGTACCATTATAATAATTTATTTCATCAGAGTCCTTTTAAAAGGATGCCGGATCATCAGATAGCACTTCCAACAACGAAATGAAACGAAATATATATATATATATAGGAATGGATTTTTCATTTATTAATCAAACATATTTTATGTTAAAAATAAAAAATAATGTTTAAGCAATAAATTAATATATATATATATGTATATATATGATTAATTTGGGCAAAAGTTTGGCAATTAGCTGATTGATGTTACCTTCAGCATCCCGACTCCAGAGTTTCATAGGCAGACCTGTTCGTCCCTTCTTCAAGGTCTATCAGTCATCTACTGCTTATATTTTTTGATTTTTTCCTTTTTACACATTCAACATTGGTTTAAGTTTTTGTCTTTGTATGTGCATGCAGCCATACAGCTGTCACTGCAGATATGCATTCGCCCGTCTGCACAGATATGCATACATGTAGGATGTCATGATCATTTGTCCTTTTCATATTATTTTTTTCACTTTACACTCACTCTTTAGATTTTACTCTTTTTTTCTTCTTTTATTTCAACAGTGTGTGTGTGTGTGTGTGTGAGAGAGACCACAAGGTGCTGTAAGCTTGGATGTACTGATAGTGTCAGGGATAATGGCTTGGAATTTGAAATTGGAGAGCTTAGTTCCCATTCCAATTGGGTCCATTATATTCACTTATATGCAAATAAGTATGGGTAAATAGCAGAACAGATCAGATTCTGTAGCCTTGGATGGTAACTGGTCTATCACAGAAAAATATGGCAACCTACTGCGGGAAAAAATCAGCCTTGTCAATCATGTTTTGAAAGATACATGATCACCTAAGCATGTATCATGCATGGCACATAACTGACTGACCCTTGGGAAACGTATGACTCCATTAAGACTTGTATCAGTAAAACACTATTATCTAAAAGCAATTCTTACAATCTAAAACTATTTTCTAGCTTTAAATTTCCTGCAAGTGTTGATAAGCTGTAAAAAACAAATCAATCAATCAGTCAATCATTATATATATATATATATATAGCAGTGATAGAAAGAGAAGAAGAAGAATGATAATGTTAGTTATGAGGAGTGAGGCACAGCCTATATCTTTCTGCTATTTATTCTCTGTGTGCAAAACAATATAACTAAATTATTTGTACTTAGCATCAGTTGTGCCTAAAGACATATAGCAAGATAACAACTCTTATGTCCAAAATTCAAGTCAATTCTTTGCTGATAGTTGTATTGTGACCATTTATGCAGACCTGTTTATGAACTTGTATCTAAAATGACCATCACTTTTATCCAATGCAAGGCCTTTGTTCTTGGTTGAATTGACCA
>CAHIKZ030004489.1:3210000-3212500 GCA_903632075.3 Acanthosepion pharaonis | reverse complement strand
ATATATATATATATATATATATATATATATATATATATATATAGGATAATGATATATAAATTTTGATATATTTTTATATATCGAGTATTTTGTCAGAAAGATGGATGACAAAGTGTAAAAATTTTTCAAGTGATGCAAAGCACAAAATACATCACACAAAAACTTTTCTCGCTTTTTCATACATCTTTCCCCATATATATATATATATATATATATATGAGAGTGAGAATGTGTGTGTGTCAATATAGGAATCAACACGACATGGCTATTGTCAACTTCATGGCTCAAGCAGTGTTCAGACCATGCGTTCATTCCTATGTTGACACTGTCTGTATCTACAAATATTCTATCTACAATATTGAGCACACTTCCCTTATAAGTATGCCAAATTTTATATATGTGTGTGTGTGTGCCGAAATAAGGGGTTATGGATTTATTTATTTATTTATCAAATAATATTAAAATTTGAAGGATAACACTAACTCTAAAAATTACTTTATTAACAAACAAAATGTGAAGTCAATTTTGTTTAATTTTTGTTGGAATTCTTAGATAAGGAATTCTGTTTCCTATTCAGACTGCCATGCGCATTTTAACTTCTATATTCATAAAATTTCAGCCAGTGTTTTCATACTCAGCAACTTTCTTGGAATTTACAACCAAATCCATGGCAGTAGATTGTTCTCATTCCACTGTCTATACCTTTTTCTTTTAAACAATTCACCCCAAACAAGGTAATAATGCCTCTAAGTTGCAAGGGGCTACTGAAAGTGAAAGAAAAGACTTTGAAAGGAACTGGAAAACAATAATAGCATAAATTTCAAACATGGAAACATTAGAAGTATAGAGTTAAAGTAGAATTTAGAAGGAACTTGAAACTCAATCCTAAACAGGAAACAAGGGCTAAACTTCTACTCCTCTTCAAAAGACTAGGGAGAAGTGTGAACCTGGTGATAGGCAAACCTATCTACTCCTATTGTGGAGAAAAAATAAATAAATAACAAGTAAAAATTTCACATTCTAGGTGGGGATGTTAGAAGTATTGAGTTGATGATGTTCTCTCTCTCAACAACTGTAACTGAGATTGGTTCAGCATATTCACAGTAGAAACCATAGATGGGCTCAGTGTATGTTGGACAAACCTATGTGCCTGAGTAGATGTCTGCAACAGGAATTGGCTACCAGATAGGTGTGCTCAGAAACAAGTTGTCAGCTATTATTATTATTATGTTTGTGTGAATGTGCTTGTATGTGTGTAAATGTGTGTATATTGTTTTTGTATTCAAATGACTGTATGAAACTTTGCTTCATTTTAAGAGAAAATGCGGGTGTGTGTCAATGTATTTCAGGCTAGGTGTCTGTATTTTTTTAAAATGCTTTTGAATAAACATTCTGTGTGTTTTTATTAATATTGATTTTATTCTGATAGATAATTTATTCTGTTGTGTAAATATCTGTGTTTCTATATCTTTAGTAGTTCATATAGAACAAGCTACGTTTAACTTCTTTTATAAAATAAAATTCAACACAAAATTTTATCTGAAAAGAGAATAGGATCCAGTTATCTATTAGAGATAATATCTGTAAATTATGTTCATTTTTCAGGTGAATTTTCTCAGTGTGTTTCTTAATTTCATCATTCTTTTCATATCTCATTCTTCCCCCTTTTGAAATTTCCTATTTCACCAATTTTCACATTTCTTATAATTCAGACAAAGTAATACAATGATCTGTAAGTCATGATTTAACAGGTGCTGTTTCATATTCCTAATATGATAAAAACTGGAATTAATTTAAAAAATAGATAAACAAATATTGCTTTTAGCAGTTATAAATTTTTCAATCTAGGGAAAGATAAAAAGAAAGAAATAGAAAGTTTATCCAGAGAAGTTAAACCTTATCAATCTGGAAAATGTTTTTTCTTATCATGATTTCTGCTAAGAATTTGTATCCCACTCTACTGATATTGGAACCTTTCAGGCTAAAAAGTTGACATCTGCTGCCTTATTTTCTTTTATTCTTTTAATGTACTTAGTTTCCTCATTTCCGATATATCTTATTCTCTATTTGGTTCTTTAAAATAGAATGTTTCAAAAATTGGATTACTCTATCTCTTACTTGTGTTCTTAAATTTTTCTTTTCCTTCAAAAAGAAGTAAATTTTAAACACTAGAAAATATAATACTTCATTTTTTTTGTGCATGTTCTTTTCCCTGACAGACAAAGATAGATTCCTTTTTATTATCTGTAAAATGAAAATTTACATTTGAAAATGAAGATGGCTCAGATATCTAAATAATTCTCTGAGAAGGGAGGCCAGTGTGTCAAAAGGAAGCAAAATTAAAAAAATTTACATGAGAATCTAAACAAGCAATGCATATCAAAAATTGTTCATAAAAAAAAAATTATTAATGTACATTCTTCAGTTTTTTTCTTCTATGTCTCTCCACAATTTCCTGTTCTTTGTAGATCTTAATAAATTTGGTCTCTTTGTTATCTCT
>CAHIKZ030004489.1:3155000-3205000 GCA_903632075.3 Acanthosepion pharaonis | reverse complement strand
AAAACCTCAAATTAAACTGTCTTGTGATGTTGAACCTTGGCTTTCACTTTCAAAGTGATAAGTTTTTCTAGTCTACTTAGAAATATGATTATTCATAGATCTCTGAAACCAATCACTAAGACTACTGATATTAATTTCTTCTTTTTATTTGTAATGAACTGTAAGATGCCATATTCTATACAGATAATGCTTAATGGATTTTTAAAAGTCTCTCCCAGTTTATGCATCTTGTGTATTTGTTTATTTATTTCAACGGATTTTCAAAAAATTGCCAGATCATTTTTCATGAAAACTTATATGTGGATTTGATATACTAATTTATCTAAAAATGGGAATTTTTATTATTATCAGTAATGCTTGAAATTAGAGTTTGGAATTTTTCTTTATAAAACTGAGCAGAAATATTTAAACCTTGAACCCATAAATAAAAAATCTCAGTCTATGTAGATCTAAACTATCAGCTTTATATAACTGTTTTCTAAGATCAATGATTAAAAATGGCTTTCAGCAAGTGAAGCCTATGGGCCTTGGTGAAGATTACACTTCTTTGAACACTGAGGAGTGGTGCTACAGAATCACAAAGAACTGTACCAAATAAAAGACACCACATCACTTGAGGACTTTCAACAGCAGCAACAGATAAAATGGATATCACATGTAACTCAAAGAGAAAATAATGACATAATTAAAATGATGAAATTCCACACACTTTGAATAAAAGATTAAGAAGGAAACCCTAATCAATACAGGAAAGGGCAATCAGAACTGAACTTGAGAAACTAATTTTCTGGAAAAATTGTTTAAAGAAAAAGATTTTATAATTTCAACTGAAAGTAGTACTGGCTACTTGGTCAATGAATGGCAAATGTTTCCTTATAAGGAAACATCTAATATTACCATTACCATTGTTCTACAACCACTTAGAATGTTTAAAGCAAGCAAAAGAAGAGTCAATGAGTCAAAGCATCAAAAACACTATACAATGAATTACACTCTAAATATGACTCAAGAAAATATCAATAAAATGTATATATTTTCTTTGCGTATTAATCACTGTTAACTTTATTGATTACCAACAGGTATAGTTTTTAGATTTGCTTTCATTTTCTATTCTTTCTTATTTAATATACTGTGGCCTTTCAATAACAACTAAAGTTGATAACACACATAACTAGAAGAGAAAATAATGACGTAGTCAAGATTTTAACTTTCTACACTACTTCAAATGAAAGGTTAGAAAGGAAACTCCCATCACTACTAGAAAGAGCAATAACAGTTAGTGAACTTGAGAAATCTATTTTCCTGAAAAACTGTTTTAAGAAAAAGATTTTATAAATTTCAACTGAAAGTAATACTGGCTGCTCATTCAATGAATCCTGAATGTTTCTTTGTAAAGGAACAGCTAATATTACCATTACCATTCTAACTATTGTTACAAGTGAAAAAAATAGGATATTTATTGCTGCTACATATTGTCCAGTGCCCCTACTATTTACCTTGAGCTCCTTGATAAGATCCAAAGAAGAATCAGCAATATTATTGGTCCTGATCTGGTGACTCGGCTTAAATCACTTATCCACCACTATAAGGTTGCCTCTCTGTGCCTTTTCAATAAATACTTTCATGTTAATTGTTTGGATGATCTCTTTGTTATGGTGTCTAGACGCTTTGAATTTAAGTGCAGTATCTAGACTGTCATCGAGATCTCATCAATTTACAGTTGACCTGGTTAGAAGTAGCCATAAATTCTATGCTCACAGCTTCTTTTCTCATACTTCTCACTTGCGGAACTCCCTTCCAGCTTTATACTTTCCAGCCAACTTTAATCTGCCAAAATTTAAATGCAATGCCAATTACTATCTACTGTCCTCTTGATTACTCTTTTCTCTTTCCGCACATTATTAATCTTTCTGTTCTTAATTCCTCCACACCCTATAACTCCTTGTGTTTTAGTGGCTTTAATACCTTGCATGGGGTGATATTGATTAAAAAAAAAGTAATAATAAAACTATTGTTTACTTTCTACCTGAATTTCTGTGGTGATAAATTATCATTATTTACATTAATTACATGCAGACTATCATCCTCATTTTTTTGTTGCAATTATCACAATGTTTTGAGCATTCTTGAAAGAAGTAAGCAATAACTGGGTTGTACTAAAAAGGAGAACTACACAAGATATCCTTAGACATGGTCAGTGAAATGAATACAATCTACCTGTGTTTAGTAAATAAAGGATTCAGTTTGAAATTACCTGAAGGTTACCTAAAACAACATACAACTGATAAATGCCAGAGGAGACAATGACCAAAATGTTCTAGTAATAACAACAAAGATGAGGACAATAATCCAGATATAAATAATGTAAATATAGTTTACTTCTAAAATTAGTTCTGAAATTGATATCTATATCAGTAATATCACAAATTTTACAAGTACAAAATATATATCTTACATCTATAAAAGTAAGAAAATGTTTTAGTAGGAGTAGATAAGTTCATCTATCATTCAGTTTGCAATCATTACCAGTCTTTTGAACAGGAGTAGATTTAGTTTATACCTTGTTTCCTATTTAGGATTGGGTTTCCAGTTCCTTCTAAAGACGTCTTCAACTCTGTACTCCTAACGCTTGTCCTTTTTTATGCTAATACAATTCCACACAGTAGCCCTCTATCTTGAGTGGCTCTTGAGCCTTGTATTGGGTGTACATTAGTCAAAAAATAAAAGTTAGCAAAATAGCAACCAAATTCAACTCTTTTTGTCTAAAAATCCTGTGTCATGTTCTTCAGGATAATTTTTAACACTGTAACATAAAAATTCAAACCTTACTTCCAGCCTGAATATTACCTTGTTAGTAGTGGTAGAAAAAAACTGTCCATTTTGCCTCCCATGAGCCCCAGAGATTTCTGGCAGTCTAAGTAGCTAGCACTAATGATTGTATGAAACCTGACTATTTTCTTGGTGTGTTTAACAGTTGGGTTGATATCCCCTTTCTAAAAGGCATTCATCCTAAGTA
Source organism: Acanthosepion pharaonis (assembly GCA_903632075.3). NCBI lineage: Eukaryota > Metazoa > Mollusca > Cephalopoda > Sepiida > Sepiidae > Acanthosepion > Acanthosepion pharaonis. Next base: position 3,201,984 of record CAHIKZ030004489.1, on the reverse strand, counting down.
ATAAACCTCTGTGAACTTTGGGTAACAGCCTGGAATTCTTAAAGCTAATAGCAAGAGATGGATTGATTAGTGAAGAAACTTAGATTCTAGATAAGACATTTCAGAGATGATAATAGCCCTACAAATGATAATGGGAGGATGATGAGTGTGTTGATAAAAATTGATTAGTTGATGTCTGTAGCAATAAGAGATGATGTTAGTGCTTCTGGTTCCAGTCAGATAAATGGTAATAGGTAATAACAATAAAAGAAGGTTTTTTTTTTTTCTAATGAGCAAGAAAATAAAAAAAAAATGGGAACAAAGAATTTGGCTTTTGTGAAGAAAATAAAATAAATTAATTTCTATTATCCCAGAGATTGGGAGCTATTGTTCTTTGAAGATCTTAAGCCAGAAAAGTGATTTAGATTATTATTTTAATATTATGAATTTCAGTCAGAATTTGCTAAAAGTATTTAATTCAGATATCAATCTTATTTTTAATGCCATATCCTTATAAATCATAGATGATCATGGCTCTCCACAGAATTAAAATGAAAAACTTTGATGTCAGAAATTCATATTAATGACAAGAAAACCGAAACTTACATTTTTCAGGAAAAAAACAAACTGTAAAGTATATTTTTTATTGAATGTTGGTACATGTTTCAGAAGTTTTATTCCCTTTATTAGTCTTTTACATTGATTAAGTTTTAAAGTTTAGATGCAAAAGGACAAAAAATCTTGTAACAAACAATAATTCAAAATGAGGAAGTAGAAATTGTTTGCACAGCAAACAGTTGATCTCATTCTGCAAAACTATTTTTACACCCTCAACAGTCATATATGATTTAACTTGTTTATTTAAATAACTTTTTAATTGTCAGTTTATACAGCATGTTCACTTTGTTGATGATGTAAGAACAATCAAGGTGACATATACAAGATGGCATATTTGGAAAAATTGTGACTTTCCAGATTCAGATTATTAAAGCTGATTGTATAAGGATAAGACCTTTTTATATTAACATTCCACGAATACAAAGCCCAAGAGGCAGTCAAGGAAGAGGGTTACTGTGTGGTGTTGTATGAGAATAAGAAGTGAAAATAAAGTGAAGTTCAGGAAAGATACAGGCTAACCCTAGACTTCAAGCATTTTTGTATCTCCTGTATTTTAAGAATAATTTTAATTCTGTTGTTTCCTTTCTTGGAGAGTTTGTTGTCTTTTTTCTTTCTTTTTTCCCCTCCTGCTTAAAAGCTATTTTCTAATCCAGCTTTGTACTAAATGTCTTCATCTTATAATAAACCAGGCTCTGTGATAGATCAACAAAATAGAGTAAAGCCTATTGTCAAATGATCTTCATTTTAAACCTCCATCTTTACTATATCAGCAATCACTTCTCCTTCAATCTGTCTGTTGTTTTATCAGTTGTGCCAAGTTGCAAAGCCCGAGGATTACATTGTTAGCTTGATACATCAAGACAACATTCTAGCTTAAAATCTATTGATTTCCTTAGGTAACCTTTTTGCACAAGTATTGAGGCTTCTCTATCTTACAATCTTATTCTGCACTTATCTATCTGCCCCCTTGTCCAACTAAAAAGTTTCCTTTGTAAATACATAAATATATATATATATATATAAACTACAAACAAAAAGATTAACACACACACACACACATGTAATGTCTTCTCAAGTTGATAGATAAGATAATAATAATAATATATATATATATATATATATATATATAAAAGAGTGTTTGGAAATTAATTACATTTTACCAGAAAGGATATAAAAATAATTGTACGTTCAATTTATTTAAATATTAGGATGTTCGGAAATTAATTACATTTTACCAAAAAGAATATAAAAAATAAATGTACATTCAATTTATTTAAATATTAGGATGTTCAGAAATTAATTACATTTTAACCAGAATGCATATAAAAATAATTGTAAGTTCAATTTATTTAAATATTAGGATGTTCAAAAATTAATTGCATTTTACCAGAAAGGATATAAAAAATAAATGTAAGCTAAATTTATTTAAATATTATTTATCAAAAATATAATGATCTTCATTTTTCAATAGTTGCTGCTCAACAGGAAGGCAAATTTTCGATTCCATATTGAAAGAAATTTGGGTTTTTCCCTGAATTAGTCTGAAAGACTGTTTTCAACTTTCTTTTTGAATGACATATAATTTGTAAGAAGTAGATGGTAAGTGAGAGATATTTTTAGAGAAATTTTAGTTAGAATATAGCTGTGTGTGTCTTTAGAGTAAACATAAGAGTGATGTTATAAGATTTAATTTAAATTTCAAAAGCGTGGAACTGAAAATAAATGTTTTCTCTAACCATTTTTATATTCTATTTAGATTTCATTAATAAATTAAAAAGTTTTTGAATTCACTTACATTTTTGCAATTGAATTGAAAAAATATAGATTAAATTGACAGAATAGTTAAGTGAGGAACAATCAGGAAAATGTTTTTAAATTTGACATGTATATGTATGTATCGCTTTTTCCAGCTTCACCAAAAGATTTTGTGGGGAATGAAGTAACATATTGTGTAATATTTTGTTACTTTAAAAAAATCAGATGAAGCTGCAGTGAAACAAAACATTTAAAATTGCAAATGCTTTCTTATTTGTTCTTTAATTAATCATTTTTGCAGTTATTAATTACAGTGTTATCAAGTCTCTTTTTTACTCCTCAGTGCCTAATAGAAGTGGGAGAGAGACGTATATGTACTTTATGAAATTTTCTGCAAGCTTATTAAGTGCACCCTGTTTATTAATTCTGCCCTTTTATTCCATATAATTCTTATCATCGGTTCAAGTAACATAAACAAAACATTCTTGATTTGTAAAGCTATGTGTGCATTCACACCAATCATTATTTCTCATAGTAGTGTTAAATAACAACATTTAGGTTAACATACAATCTATATTTCTAATTAAAATTCATTATCATTGTGGTGTTAAAAAAACTTTCTTGACAGCATTGTTTAAAAAATAGTGGACTATTTTTCTTTTTCATTTTTTTCCAAAATTACCACATTCCATTTTTTGATAAACTTAATGTTTTTATTTTAACTTTCTTTACTTAAATTCCATATTTTTAACTGTTTAATGAATTTCTAACCCCACTTTTATGCAGAGCCTCTCTTTGTCACATATTGAAAAAACTCTGATCCTCCCTCTATGATTATAATATTAGATGACAGAATTACCAAAGTTAAACAACATTGAGCTTGGTCACTACCTAGATAGGTAATGCTAGGTGCCGTAAGTTTAGATGTGTGGGTGGTGTAATGAATAATGGCACAGAATTGGAAATCAAAGAGATGAGTTCCAGTTCCAGTCAGAGTCATTATATTCACTTATGTGTAAATGCTCTTGGGAAAGATATGAATCCACCTCTTCTCTCCTCCCTATGGGTTAATTAGTAAAACTTGTATCAGAAAATCATTCTTATCCTCCAAAAATTCTTACAATCTAAATATATTTTCTTGTTTTAAATAACCTGCAAAAGGTTGGTAAACCATAAAAAGCAGATCACTCAGTCAATAGACAAAAATATAAATTTCTGTGTAACAGCTTATTTTACAGTAACAATGCTCCTCCAAGTTGTGAAATTTATTTTACAATCAAGAAAATGAAGTGAAATGATTTTCAGATTAAAATAAAGATAATCACATCAGATTTTGAAAGCTTTAGTCGCTAAAGGGTCAAAGACTTTCCTGAGATTTTACAGAAATGCTCTTAGAAGAACTGTTAATATTCAGTAGCATAAAGAAGAACGGCAACCTTTTCCCTCACAGACCAGATCCAAAATCAATTATATTGACATTGACAAAATAAAATCTTGGATAATCCTTTAAATTTCTGATCTTTTGGCTTTTAGTTTCTGTTTGTACTTGATGGATTCTCTAGAAATGGTCCCTCATTTTCTATGAGTCTATTTTCCTTGGCCGTTTCTTGGAGGAATAAGGTTGGGGTTGGTGATTCTAATGGGAACTAAGGCCAACCAAGTAAATATTATTGACTAAATGTCATAAGAACTTTAGCTATAAATATGATGTTTGCTGGCAGCTAAAATGTAAAGTTGAAGTAACTGGAAGAATAAATGTATTGATTAGGCTAAGCTTTTTCTACAAGACAACAGTGTGAGAGAAACAAAACGCAACAAAGAAGACAAGATATTTTATGATGGGAAGTGGGAGTCTGTTAATTTTAATACATTTAGTTCATTAAAAATTACTCAGAAAGTGATCAGGTGGCCAATTGGTTAGAATGTTAGCGTTTTAAACATGAGACACAGGTTCAAATCCGGTCATGGTTGATTTTTCAAGATTACTTCTTGATTATATTGACCTGACAAAATATTGGCCTGAAAAAATGATCTCTTCATGTAGCACCATTAAAAAATTCCTAAAAATCATACTATAGGTTGATACAATCCTTGTAAATAAAATTTGGTAAATGGAACTGCTCACAATCTGTTGCAGTCGGTTGTGCTAGCATGAAGTCACAACATACTGGCCTTGCTTAATCTGGTAATCATGCCAGATTATTTGCTTGCTTCCAGAAATTCTAACTAAAATCTGCTCAGCATAGTTGAGTATGAGTTACAGTTTGGTCTATGGATGGTGAAAAAATACAAATGTGCCTGAGCATACGTCTGCAATAAGGATTAGCTAGCCACCCAAACATATGGGCATTGTTTGAAAATGAGCAACTAACCATTTGCTTATCCAGAAATTACTTTATTTTCTAAGATCATTTTTTTAATTATCTAAATATCTTCCCTATATTTCCACATATAAAGTGACCATTAAATCTTAAAAATTACCCTCCAAAATAATATGTTGTCTAATACAACATTTACAAAAAGCTAACCTTAAATCCTCTGGTGTTTCAGCACTAGTAAATAGGCTAGTATGCTTGTGCCATGGATTGTGGTAAACTAACAACTGCCTTGGTATGGTAACTATCAATGTAAATATTTCTAGTTGAAATAATATGCATTATAATAATGTACTACAGTTATAAATGTAATAAAACTGCTTTTACTTCTTGATTTCATATTAAAATGCAATATTCAAATGACGTTTACACAACAATTTGCAAAAGTTCCACTGAGCAACAAACACAAGTAACATAAAAAAAACATTCTTGATTTGTAAAGCTATGTGTGCATTCACACCAATCATTATTTCTCATAGTAGTGTTAAATAACAACATTTAGGTTAACATACAATCTATATTTCTAATTAAAATTCATTATCATTTTAGTGTAAAATAACAACATTTAGGTTAACATACAATCTATATTTCTAATTAAAATTCATTATCATTTTAGTGTAAAATAACAACATTTAGGTTAACATACAATCTATATTTCTAATTAAAATTCATTATCATTGTGGTGTTAAATAACATTTAGAATAACATGCGCATTTGATTTTTCAATAACATACATTATACAGTATTAATTAACCTGTATAAAAGAGAGATTGTTGCCCAAATACATGATTACATATTTTTAATCTATTATCCATTATCAAAAAAAAATTTAATTTTTATTAGTAATACAATAAATGAAAATGAATTTAAAATATGCGAAGAAAGAATATTAAAAAAAATTAAAGTTTAAATGCATTTGCAACTTGGGATACAACTGTGTTAAGAAAATATTACAGTAAAATGTATTTTCCTACATGGAGTTTATTTACTTATGTGCAAATATCTTTGGGAAAGGTATGAATCCATCTCCCCCCCCAGCTATGGGTTAAATAATAGGACTTGAGTTTGAAAAAATCATTTATATTCTCAAAAAAATTGTCAGTGCAATTTTCACTTGCCAAAAAAATCAAAAAGAACTAGTCCCACAAAGCAAAATATACTTTAGCTTTAAATAACCCATAAAGGGTTGATAACCCATAAAAAATCAGTTCCAGATAGGATTTAGTATCAGACATTTTCTGCAGGTGTGGATACTTGCCCCCTGCATACATGTGAGTGTATGTGTGTAGAGTTCAGTAAGTAATTAGAGAATTATAAAGAAAAGCAAAGATATTCAACCAACAAAATCAGTATATTAAAAAAAATAGCATTTGTAGACAGGTTCAACTGAGTGAAAAATAAAAAGTTTATTCAATAAAACCTCATGGCAAGCCTTGAAAGCAAGTACATGCCTGAATCAAGATGGTTTTTCATTTATGTTGGGAATCACACCCATACCCAAGATGAAGTAATGCAGCTGATTCAAATCAGGAGATCTTGGAGACCACATGTTGCGGATGACATGATTGTGAAATTCTAATCTAGCCTCTTCTGCACCACATGGCCACCTACTCAACCTAGGGCTCCAACATGGCCAACACCTCAACTTAGATGATGGTATTGATCCTGAGTTCCTGCAGGAATAAGTGGAGAGACATAACATCACTCGCAATTCCATCACAGACTACATAAACTTGGTGTGGGGTCCACAAGGAGCCACCTGGCCACTTTCAAGAAACTTGCTATCACTGAGTCGCTGTGGTTGGTAGCTCATGCCTAGAGCATGGTGTACCTTTTCATTTCCTATGACAAATTGGAAGTTGCTATGTTAATTTTTGTCACTACATCTAAAAGAAAAATGAAAATGTTAGAATTTGGCATATGCCATGTTAGATTACATTAATTAATTTTCCATTGATGGCCTACTAAAGGTGTATTCACAAGTACCAGATGTTCCTTGTATCACTCCTCTCTCTCTCTCTCTCATATATATATATATATATATATATATATATATATATAAGTTTCTTCTATCACACTTCTCATTTGGTTTCTTGCTTTCCTGTTAACTTTAATCTTCAAAAATTTAAATGTAATGTCAATCATTATCTTCTGTTTTCTTAATTCATTTCCTTTTATTGTCCTTTCTCCATGATAGTATATTTTTCTCATATCTCTAATACTCAGCAATCTCTTGCATCCAAGTGGCTTTATTGTCTTGTTTGGAGTGAAATGATTGAGAAAAAGTTTTTTAAATTATATATATATATATATATATATATATATATATATATGTTTCATTGAATGTGACAGACAAAACACAGCTTAGAACATAAACACAAAAAAATATACTAAGAATGGACCTCTTGAGAATAATGAATTGCCCAAAAATGCTTGGTACAATAATCCCTATGGACTGTTTCTGTACTCTTTCTCACCTCATAAAAAAAAAACATGTAAGAACACTAAAAAACTGAATTAAATCTTATAAAATTTTTCTTGTCCATAGGCATATTAGGTCTATTTATTTCTATAATAAACCTTTCTGGTTTTCTAATCAGCTTCTTGATTATAAAAATAGACATATGTCCATATTATTCCAATGTTTGAATGAAGATATGCTGCCTAAATATACATCTGTAAAAACTAAATAAAAAGTTAATAAAATTTTCCTTGAGCATCATATGAAAGATCATTAAAAGAAAGGTTCCTGCCCAAATATACATTAATCATATATGTGTGTGTTTGTGTAAATTATTTTCAAATGGAGTATATTTGTAAAGGAACAAAATGCATAAAGCACAAGGGACAAAATTAATAAAAAGAGGCAAGAGGAAAAATGATTCTTAGCCAACACTTTCCATTATCTGAGGGACAAATACGGGATTTATTTTGTTGCATATATCATCCTTGCTCGTGTATATAAACATATGTAACAAAATAAATCCTACATTTGCCTTGATAAAGTCCTTCAGAGGACGAAGCACATCAGCTAAGAACACTTTTTCCTCTGTTTTTTTTTTATTTATATATATATATATATATATATATAAGGCTCAAACACTAATAGGAATTTATATTATTTTATATTATATTCTTACTATGTCCTGGACAATGAGTTCTACTTGGATTCTATCCTCTTGGGAATTTATATATATATGCATATATAGATATATATATATATATATATATATATATATACCGCTAATATTATTGATATATATATTTTATTTTTTTGATACAACATATTTTTATTACTTCAAACATAATTTTTTGTGGATACCCCTGTTTGAATGGAATGTCTGTTTCCTTTAAATGATATTTATTTTGTCTACCAGTCTGCATTATCAAGAAAGCTTCAGTAGGGCACATTATCTTTATTAAGTTTTCTCAAGTATAGAGGCAAGTAGACAAGACAAATAATGTTTAAAATAAATGGAGCATCTACTAAAAATAATATTTGATTTAATACTTTATCATATATATATATATATATCTGAAATGTTGCAATAACAACAAAAGCAGCATAAAGAATTGGTTTAATGGATCAAACATCTCTTGAAATTGTTTGGACATGTCCATGTTGATATTTTAAGGATTTTACAGCTATTATTATAATGAATATTTTCTTTTTCTGATAAGTCTCCTTTTTAAATCATCACATCTGATCAAAATCCCACTTCTCTGTTATAGCATAGCTAAACCTACTAACATGTGTCTGTGTTTGTTAATTAGAAAATTTGATTTAGGAAAAAAGTGGAAGACATATTAGGGAGGAAAAGTATGGAGTAGAGAAAATGAACAATGTTTCTATTGAGAAAAAAAGTGAGAATGACTAAAAAGTAAGAGAGGGAAAGGATAGCTAAAATATACAGGATGATTGAAAAGTAACTCCCTATTTTATGTATGCTATAATTTTTACAAGATGGGAGAGTCCATCATACATAAAATAGGGGGTTACTTTTCAGTCACCCTGTAAAAAGAGGGATAGAAGAGATTTAGGACAAAAAGTGTAAGGAAGGAGTGGGAGGAGAGAAAGGGCAAGAAGTGTAGGGAAGGAATGGGAGAGATAGAAAGAACAAGAAATGTAGAGAAGGAGTGGGAGGAGAGAAAAAGAATAAGTGTAGAAAGACTAGAACAAATACATAAAGAAATAGGGGAAATACCTCCATTTTTTTTTCTGTCACTGCTTTTAACTGAATATAAGTAGAAAGGAATCTGGTACACAGCAAGAAGAAATATAATCAGTTTTGATGAGTAATTATTATAGCTGTTATACTACATAAATGATTTTACAATACTATTGTTTCCAGAACTATACCAGATTATTGATTTTGATAGAACAACAGAAGTCACATAATAATGATTCAATAATAAACCTCTAAACCAATTAATTATGCATCTTTCATATCTCTACAGCATCATCAACTGTGTAAACAATTAAGTGACCACACATTACACACAGTGCCACCTGTGTCCACTCATTGAATCAGTCTAGCAATCACACAAAATTCAAATGCTTGCTTGCTTGTAATTTTGTGTAAATTAAAAGAAGTATTAGGCAATCAATTGCCAGAAAATTTATGATACAGCTATATACAGGCACATACAAACACACACACATACATATAGGAATACAACAGAATGATAGTATAAAAGAAGATTTCCTATTTGTTCTTTATCATATATATATATATATATATATATATATATATATATATATATATATATATAGAGAGAGAGAGAGAGAGATAGAAATTATATATATATATATATATATATAATTTTATATATATATATATGTATATAGCATGTGGTCCTCTACTGAAGTATCAACCATAAAACAGATCGCTACTCCACCTTCTTACTGTTTTTCATATGTTTCTCTCTTCCAAAAGATTCCATTTTAAAATATAATCAGCTTTCATAGTCCTTCTTTTTTTTTATCAGCTTCAAAATGAAATTTTCCAGAAGCAATTAAAAAGTGACACATTTTTCAGTTGATCATGATCATTTGTAAAAAAAAGAACTGAAAAAAAATGACAAAAAGCAATTTTCAGTAACTAAAGATATAAAATTAAAGCAAATCTTTTTTGCTATTTCTTTTTTTTTTTTTTTTTACTCTGTTTTCCAGCTACCAGAATATCAGGGAAATCCACTAAAAAAAAAGTCAAAGAAATGTAGTTCTCAAGAAAAGTTTTTCTTCAACAAATCATTTGAAAAAGAAAAGAAAAATCCAATATCTGCAATAATTCTATCTAATGTATCAACTTGTATAGTTTATGTATCTCGATATAACATTAAATATTTAATATAAATACAAAACAGAAAGTTTAGAACAACATTAACTTTATCTGAACTTATGTGGGTGAACTTTGAACTTTGTTGTGTCAAATAAATACTTTTTCCAATATTAATTTACTGATATACCTGGTACAGGAGTTAACCATTGCCAATGACGGTTTACTGAGGTGTGGTTATCACCCCTGTGCTGTTAGTAGAGCTATGTTTCTCCTCATTTTAGACAGGAGAAGTTTCTTATCCCTAAAGTTTCTAACCCTGCAGCAGCACCTTCCTCGTTGCACTAAAGAGGTTGGGTCTGTGTAATACCAATGTCAGTATGACAGTGGTTGTGGGGGCTGAGGAAAAACCAATTTTTCTCCTTGGTCCATATGTATAAGTATAGATATGGTGCTTCCCATGTTAAAACAACCTTGTGTCACATCCAGCCTTTGTAGGGGGCCAGGTAAATATACTTACTGATATACCTCTGTATCTTGTTTCTGACAGAAGAACAATATTTCTGTATCATAGCAAATTTGAAATTTCTATAAAATAATATCTCCAAAAAACAGAGTCAGAGGCTTTACCAAGATTATTTAACATCTATATTTGAAAATATGTGACAATTTACTGACTTAAATAAATTTTATGTGTTAGAATTTATAAAAAAAACATTTTTTCATCATATGATATAGATTTAAAATTATTAAATACACTATTATACTGTCATTGCCACTGAATTCCCTGATAGACCCAAATAAAAAAAAAACAGAATTAGCATTTTAAATTTAGGTTTTTATTTTTAAAAGACACAAACAAATTGGTTGCTATTAGCAGAATTTGGTCTGTGCAGTTTTTCATAATTAATGACATATAAAAAGGACAATTTATTTTTCATAATTTCAAATCATTTTTTCTTTTTATAGCTTATAAATTCTAAGAGGTTTATAACTATAACCATTTTCCTCATTGATATTTATTAACTTAGATAGCTGAAGGCTACAACTATAGAACATTGTGCCAAGTTTTGATTGACTTCACATCTGTCTTTGTAACAGTCTATAAAAGCAACTTGCTGACCCTTTTTTTTTTAAATAGCCTAGAAGATTAAAAGCATTAGTTCATGAATTTGGTGACATATTGTGAGTTCAATCCCTGGGCTGGCTAGTGCAGGCTGAGACATAGTAGATACAGAATGAACAATAATTTAGCAGTACTAAATAAGAACTAGATGATATATTATCTGGATTGACACATGCCTGATGAAGGCCAGAGGGTCCAATAGCTGAAACTGTGTGATAATAACAACAAATATGAGGATAATAGTGATATAATGGAATAACCAGTCACCCCCATGAATGCTTACACTATAGGTAGTAAGTACCTATAAAGTCAACTATCTACAAGAGACTAGAGGAAGAGTGAGAGCAAGAAGATACAAGCACGTCTGACCTTCCAATTAGTGACAATCACTACTAGATTGACCTGTGTGTATAACTGTACCATATTTCATATTGTACTAGTTGTGTATAATAAACCTTTCTTCTATTATCCAACTGGTGCTAAGTATTTATTCCTTTAGCATGGAATATAACAAATAGTCTGTTCATAAATAATATAAATAACCTTATTTTACAGTAGAGCAGTCAGTATATATTTTCTTATCATTAAAATAGACTGGTTTTACCTAACAAATATTTCATTTAACTGTTCTTTGTTTTTCAAATATATTCTTAAAGATCTTGAAATACATGTAAAAGTCTACCAGACTCTTAAATAAACCTATGATTTCAAGAAGCTAATGAAGCAATGATCCAAAATTAAGTTCATTCTTCACTTAAGTGGTTTTGGGCTATTATCCCCACCCAACCCTGCCTTCAGATAAATCCTGAAAAGAATTATTTTTTTATCATTACTTTTTTTTTTTATTTCCCTCTTCTCAAATAATAAACCACACCTTTCAGTTTTGCAAGAACCTAATGGCCTATTGGAGACCCATCTGAAGGCACTCTGTGAAAGCTGAGTAAAAAGCAGTTGACAGGAGTGGAGGACAAAGCAGTCATTTTGCATTTCATGCAAATTCTGTTTTGACCTTCTGTGGATAAACCCCCAAGAAGGGAAGGGCTCCTCCTTAGCTCAATTGGGGAGATGATTAAGAAAGGTCAGATTTTAGTTAATGTCTTCAACCTCTGACCTTTTCCTCATTCTGCTATTGTATTGATAAAGACTGAATACAACAACTTCTCTCTCTCTCTCTCTCATTTGCCAGACACTTTCTTTGGCGTGTCTTCTTTGAGCAATTTGTTCAATTTAAGGAATAAGTTAGACCAAGTACAAAAGAAGTTTTTTTTTTTTTTTTTAAGTCTAACCCATTCATGTTTCTTAATAGTTTTGTACCAAAACAAGTGCATCAAAACACAAATCATCAAAACTGTTTATTAATTTATTCATTACAAGTTGATAAAATTTAAATGAAACTTTTTATCTGATCTCACAAAACCCTCATTTGATTAATTTTAAAGTGTGAGTATTAATTTTTTGCTAGTAAAGATCTTCTCAGTCTCCTCAAACTAGTTATTGTCTTGTTAATCATAGACATAATATTTTTCAGTATAAATTCCCATTAAATTTTAAGTAAACATTTGTCATCATCAAGTCTTATCAACTAGGTAGTTATTATTGACTAATATCAAAATTAACAGTAGTAGGGGTACACAATTTTGCAAATTAAGGTGTGTCATTAGAATTAATGGTAACTCTCAAGAGAAAGAATAAAATAACCTTACTGACAGGCCTAACAGTGGCAGGCCTGCTGTTGCTGTGAATTGGGATAAGGCTAAACCAGTTGATCCTTCCATTACTATTGACAGCAGAATCACTATTGCAAAATGAATTCACAGAATGCTGACAAATTGCATAAAACTGTAGAAAAGTTTATCCTGACCTGACATCTTCAGTCACTTTTTCATCAACATAACATGGTTTTCCTCTGTTTTTTCTATAAATATTTTCATGACAATTGTTCTGATGTGTTTTCCTCCTTGGTGCCTCAACTGCATGAATTTAAGTGTGCTAATGGAGTGGCAACTAGATCTCACTGTTTTATTGTTGAACTAGCTAGATATATATGTTGTATTCTAATAGTTTCTTTTCTCACACTTCTTATCTGTGGAACTCCTTTCCAACTTCTTGTTTCCCAGCCACCTACAATCTTCAAAAATTTAAATGCAACATCAGTTACCATCTTCTGTCTTCAGTAATTTGTTGCATTATAGTAACATTATTGTCTTGCTTGGGGTGAAATGATAAAAAGAATAACAATGTATTTATAGCTCAAGACCATGCTTAAGGTCATTATGAAAAATAATTTATCCAAATGCTCACCACTTGTTTTTGAATCAACTGTTGTGACTTACCAGTAACAAGATGTTTTGTCAAGATATCTCACGATGGGAAAAAATGCAGATTCATGCCTTTCACAAATTCATCAGAGTGAAACAAATATAGACACCCTCAGCAAAAAGTTATCATACTTTACAGAATAGAAGATGCACTGGTGTCTAAGACTCACCTTTATTTTAACGACCAAGTTTGGGGGAAAAGAAAAGCTACAATTATATTTGGAAGATATTCATTGAAAAAAAATTCAGTCAGATATCTTAAAAAATTAGTATATATTCGACCACCCATAAAGCAGTTGGGTTTCTTTTAAAAGCAGTTCTAATACAAAATGACGATGTAACAATATTATCATATATCAGATAGTAAAAGAAGGTTTATTGTTTCACTGGACTTCATATTTAACACACTGTATGAAAATTTGGAGTATTAGCTTAAGACAGATGTAGTCTTTTTCAAAATAATAAGCATATTTTTTATTATACAGACTTGTTTCTTCCTTGCATTTATTTCAAAATACACAACCACAGTAAATCAGTGTGCACATATTTATTTGCCATCAAGTCATGTGACACATATAGTCTTTACACCTTTCAAGTAGTTGTTTACAAGAAAAGGTTCTAATGTAGTGAATTGTATAAATATATGTTGTGTTATACATATTTAAATTTACTTAATAATGTTGTTATAATGCTTTATGAATGTTTATTATTTTTCACACACATAATAGTTGGAATATAATATGCAAGTGTTTGTTTATATATGTGAATTGATATAAGAATTTGTATCAAAAACAAATACTGATTTTCCTATTAAAAATACTATAAAAAAACTAAAATGGCTTCAGCTCAAGAACCCCTTGTATAATTGTATTTGGCAAGGGTTCAAGGTAAAATATGCTTGTAAATCAGTTGGTGTATTATGTATCATTTAAGCTGTATCTCGGGAATGCATATACATAGATACAAGATTAGAGTTTTAGTATTGTATAGATTGTTCAAAACACAAAAGATCTGGAAACATCAAAATAAGAAAATACTATAAATCAAAAATCAAAAAGTTTACTGTAATTTGTTTTGGTTTGGTTCACAAAGTCCACATTATTTTCACTTTCACTTGGGAAGGAATCAGACATTCCATAAGTGAATCCAAGATTATAACCAAAAAGAATGCCAATACTCATTGCATTCAGTATTATTTGGAAAGATATCAGATATTTCATCATTGGATCCAATATGAATGCCATCCTCATTCCCATCCATTATATTACTGATTTTGAAATGATTTAATCACATTTAAAATTCATACTGTTGTTATAAATAACCCAATCAAATGAACTAAATTAGACACGCCTTTTAAATATATTTACACATGGCTTGTGTGTGTGTGTGTGTGTGTGTGTGTATATATATATATATATATATATATATATATATAAAAGGCTAAGATGGGGACTTAAGCTTTGAATGGCAACCTTTCTAGAGATGCTGTCTCAATAAAAACATGCAGTGTACTTGAACTTCCATGAGTGTCTGAGTTGGGTATCAGGAAGAGCATCCAGCCTTGTAAAAAACTTGCATCAAATCATTATGACAAATCCTTTGTCAGGCAGGACCCACCTTGCTTAGTGCAAGATTAATCCTGGTCCTACCTCAACAATAAAATCATGCCACTTTCTTTCTTTCTTTCTCTCTCTCTCTCTCTCTCTATATATATATATATATATATATATATATATGTGTGTGTGTGTGTGTGTGTTCTTTTACATATATATATTCTTTTCCCAACAGAAAAACATGTACCATATAAACTGTAAGCTTGCATAATTTTTTTTTTTTTTTTACTTTGCTTTTCCTAATATCTTCCTCCTTACACCCGATATTTTGAATTTAGACCCCAATAATATATTGGGTTTATATTAACTTTGACCTTTGAATCTGAGTTTAATTTAGTGTTCCTCCCGTGAGACTCAGTATTTTTAAAAAGCAACTGTAATAATCAGCTCAATTGTCTTATGTGCCTGATGACTTGGGAAACCATGAAATTTTAAGTTGCACTACAAACGTAGGTATATATGTATTTATTAATGAATACTTCATAGCTCTGTTTAACTACATTGACCACTGTTTTGTTTGCACCATAAATTAAATTAAATAAATATTTATTTACAGTTGCTAATATCTTGTTACTTAGTCTACATTCACATGTATATCTATCTATCTATCTCTCTATATATACATACATACATACATACATACACACACACACACACACACACACACACATATATATATATATATATATAGTTGTTGGTGTTTAGGATGTAATCTGATTTGGGGATAAAACCATACGTCTTATACACCAAAAAACAAAGCACTCAGTTCCTTAATTGGTAACCATTGAACTTAGTCCTTATTACAATCAGTAACTGCTAACACATTCTTAATGGATGAACTTCATCAATCTGTTAATGAATTTTGAATATTGGTGAACAATAATCTTAACTTGGTTTTCAGGCGTGTTTGACCCCCCCCCCAAAAAAAAACAGGAAAGTCAGTGTCAGTATTTAAATTTGTATTATTTCATCAGTTTATGTAAATTTATGCAAATTGAAATGATTCCACCCTTGCTGGACTTTACATGAATGTTACTTGCTTCCATTTTGGGGCTTTACTGCACAAGGAATTGATTTTTTTTTTTCCTCACTTCATTATAAATTTGTAATGTTCTGCTCATAGGCAAATCTCACACTGAAGTAGTTTTCCCCTAATACAAGGCTTTTCAGATAATACATTATCAAAGATACAACACATCAGTTCAAGAATAAATCTACCACAAGTTATTTTTGATAAGCTCTGATGGGTCTTGTTAGTTTTCTTCAGTTTTAACATAGTAGTGCCAGACATTGCCCTAAAAACAATAATGCTATCCATTTTCTTTTTCTTGGCAAATAATGGCAGTACAAAAAAGATGTGTGTGTTTACACACACACACACACAAGGTTAAGTCAAAACTTATCCACACTTTTACCATAACATATCTTTATATAATATTGATAATTTTTTACTTTCCTTTATATATATATATATATATACACACACAGGGTGTATATTGATAATTTTTTACTTTCCTTTATATATATATATATATATATATATATATACACACAGAGGGTGTCCATAAAGTTCGTGTGCACTTTAAAATTTTATAACTTTATTTCTATTTGTGATAGAAATAACCTGTAAAAAATGTTATAAAGTTTAATGTACCTAGTTTTAAGTGTAGTTAAAATAACTAGTGTGATTTCAGGCATTACTGTAAATCAGTTGGCAAATGTTTTCCATGAACTGCAAAATCGTATTACTCTTTGTATTGCTAATGATGGAGGACATGTGGAAACTTAAATAAAATTTCAATAAAACCTTAAAATATATAGATTTACTTCTTTTCAATTCTTTTTAGAAATTATTTCTATCCCAAATACAAATAAAGTTATAAATTTATTAAAGTGCCCACGAACTTTATGGACACCCTGTGTGTATATATATATATATATACGTTTAATATTTCATCAGTCAAGTTATGTATCTGTATATGCATTATTCAGAGCAAACAATTGTAGCCAAGATAGATTTCGCAGAAGAAAACATGGTAACTTTAACAAACATAGCATCTATAAAACCATTCTTGGTCAGCAACAGCATACATTTTAGTCACTTGTTTCAATATACGAAGCAAATAATCTTATTTGCTCTTTATGGTTACTTCAATATGCATGTGTCTATAGTTACATATATGTAAAATTCATTCAGACAACTCATAGCCATATAATGTATATTATTTATTATAAATTCTGTTGTGGCTGAGACAGTTATAAACAGGGTGCTACACAAAACTGAAAATAACACTGATATCTCACTTTAACAGATATATCTACCAAAATTACACAAAATATCTTGAAATAGTAAAGAGTAAATTTATTCCATAAAATCACCATTGACTTCAACCATAACCTCTAGATGACTTCATAATCTCCTGCAGCTCTTCTGGATGGTCTTCTTGTTTAAGTTGGTGAATGGTGCCATAATCCTTACCTTCAGTTTATCTTTGGTGTTACAAGGAGTTTTGTTGGTCTCTCGCT
Source organism: Acanthosepion pharaonis (assembly GCA_903632075.3). Taxonomy (NCBI): domain Eukaryota; kingdom Metazoa; phylum Mollusca; class Cephalopoda; order Sepiida; family Sepiidae; genus Acanthosepion; species Acanthosepion pharaonis. The sequence continues at coordinate 3,184,395 of CAHIKZ030004489.1, read as the reverse complement.
CAACTGCATACCACACATAATAAAGGCAGTTGCATCTGTGGAGTTAGGTGTCCAGATGATTATCCAGGGGTGATGTGATCACAGAAATTGTCTGACAGCCATTACTGGGTTCTCCTACTTGTGTGGTATGAAGCAGAGTCCTGTTGCCAAACATAGGGTCATCCAGCAGCCTTGCTCTTGACCCAGGGCAGCACTACTTCCTCAAGGCACTTGATGTAGGCCTCCATGTTGAATCTGAGGCCCTGTGGGAAGATGAATAGAGGCATAGCATTGCCATTACTAGTGATCACTTCAAACACCTTCATAATCACCATGAGGCTCATCCAACTCTTTCTGAATTCTCTGCACTGGCCTTAGATTAACACTCAAACACTTGGAAATGTTTGTATTGGAGCTCTGCAGTTGACAAAATCGAAAATAAACAACGGAATCCACGAAATTAAAAATATCTAATGGCGACAATTTACCCATCACACTCTATTTTCTACTAGTTTCAATGATTAAACTTAAGTGTTTTTTGTCTTATGAGGTTATTAAAGATAACTTCAAATTTCATTTCTGGATAAATTTTATAAATATTTATTTCCATTCAAGATTCTATTCTCATCATAAATGATCTAGATGAAAAAATAAGACCATATTTTGCATAAAACCGCAGGAAGGTCGAAGTTCTGTATTAACTGTTTGAGTAACAAGCCAATACCACTGATTTACCACTCAGTTTGCGTTTCAATTATTTTCAGTGTTTAACATGATTATCTCCCTTAGACTGTGCATTTCGAACTCAAACAAACTGGTTATTGCCACATGTCGGACTTGTTTAATCTTAATCATTTCTTTGTAAAAACTGTGAGAAAATAGATGGAAAAAATATCATTATTAATTGATCAAATAATAACAATAAGACAATATATATTTTTATATGTTTCTTAACACTTGACAGATTGTAAAAATCTTTTTTTATAAGATTTTATATTATTTATTTGAATTAAAAAATTACCTCAGTTGAGAGTTGTAAATTTTTCTTTTTTATCTTTTACAAATACGTTGATGTACTTCTTTATTTTTCTTCTATGTGCTATATACGTCTAGGACGTTGGCAATCATGGCTTTCCACAATTTCTTATCCTTTGTAGCTTTTAATAAATTTTGTCTTTCTGTTGTCTCGCTTAAACCTTATTCCACTATCCATTTACTCAAGCCCACTTGGTATACGTTGTTTTCCTCTGTTCCTCTTGCCTTCAATATCTCCTGTGAGTACCAAATTTTCCAAGCCCTCTTTTCATATTATGTGCCCTAGAAATTTCTTCCTGGTATTAAGTAAGTGTCTTTTTTGTTTCCATTTTTTTTATAAAACTTTGTTGTTACTCACATCTTCAGTCCATGGTATCCTCAACATCCTCCTGTAGAATCACATTTCTGCTGCCTCAAGTCTCTTCTCCATCTGATCCAGAATTTACAGCCATATACAGGACTGATTCTTCAGAACAGTTCAATACTCTATTTTTTGTTTCTCATGAAATATTAATTTATTATTGTATTCATGAAAATTTTTGAAATTATGAATGCAATTTTGGCTAACATGGACTTTTGTACCCACAAAAAAACAGAGTATCAAAAGCACAGATTTTCCTATGACATTGCTTTTATTTTAAATACTCCTTGGCAATGTTTATTGTTTTAAAAAGTGATGATTAGAATCGTAATAAAACTTAAACATATGAGAAAAGTGAATTTATACATTTTTTTTTTTGTTCTTGAAAATTTACAATAAAAATGTTAAAAATTATTTTTTTATTAAATTGTTTATTTACGAGAATAACTTTATATTTACAACATTCTAAAAACTGATAGAATTAAAACTAATGCAATGCAATATTTATCATTTACCAATTTATAAAGAAATAAATATGAAAACAAGTTTTTATTCTTAAATTTATAAACATTTACTAAATTATTAAAATATGTGAACCAGCTATAATGAAATCCTTATTATTTATAATTTTATAAAGATTGAATCAATTAGCAATTAGCTAATGTTTTGCCAAGTATTCCAATAAACAATCTAATAAATAAATAGTGCTTATTATTTTTGTTGTCAATTAAGAAAGAAAATGCATGAATTCACTTTCATATGTTTAGGTTTTATTACAATTCTAATCATCACTTTTTAAAACAATAAACATTGCTGAGGAGCATTTAAAATAAAAACGGTGTCATGGGAAAACCTACCCTTTTAACACATTTTTTGTGGACCCAAAAATCCATGTTTGCTGCAATTTTGATGCCAATTGCTTCAAGTGTTCTAAAAAAGTTTTCTCTCTGTAACAAATTCTGTAATATCAACTCATAAAAATACATGCATTTATTTTAATCCATTTTCGTAATGTAGAGCTTAATTTTAACATCTTTTTTAAAAATATTTTTAAGAAACCCATGCTTACATTAGATTTTAGTGTTCATGTTTTCATTTTCTTGAAAAAAATTTAACTTTCTTGAAGTTATTCTGAAATTCTACTTTTGGTTAATTTTTGTGAACCACTTGTTATGATTTTACTGCCATGATATAATGCTCTTCAGGACTCAAATGGGACCTACCATATTTTATAGACAACTACAGTATGGAGCAAACCTCCACCAACATATAATTATTTCTATACCCACAGAAAACTATCAAATTTTTATTGATTACCTTGAACTCTAGCAACCCCATTTCTAATACTTGTTTAAAAGGCCCAAAATTAGGTTATTAGTTTTTTCTTTTAATTTTCTTTTCTATATTGACAAAAAATCTTCAGCTATGAACCTTCATAATTACCTTAATTTATATTAGGAACATAAATTTTATTTTAAACTTTTTGGAGCACACATTTGAAAATGTAAAATACAAACAGTAATAAATACATACATACATTTTTTTTACAATAAATGATAAGCTGTTATATTGATTACATGACTGGGTATTATTAGCTAAAATATCAAATAGGTTTTTCTGTATGACTTTTAATCTTGTTTGCCTACAATGAAAAAATCAAAGCAATTACTTTCCTTATTTTGGTTACAGCAAAAATTCATTGAAGAAAAATTATAAGAACAATTTGCTTGAATAGGAAAAATGTATTGGAAGAAAAGACATAACTTTGGCTTGTGGCTAGGAAAAAGTCAGTGAAAATACATATTTTCATTCAAAATAGGAAATATTTTTAATGAAACAAATAATAATTTAATTTATTTAATATATCTTAAAATAAAAACAATATTTAATTTAATGAAATGTTATTAATTATTCATTGCTTACTGCCGCATCATGTTGTAAAACCGGTTCCCATATGATCACCAAAGTTAAGCAATATTGAGCCTAGTCAGTACCTAGATGAGTGACCACTGGGGAATATCAGGTGCTGTAAAACTTGGATGTACAGTGGATAATGGCTTAGAATTGTTAATTGGGTTTGTCATATTCACTTATGCCCAAATACCCTGAGGAAAAGTATAAATCCATCCCTTCTCCCTCCAGCTATGGGTTAATTAGTAAGGCTTGTATCACTAAACCATTATTATCTCTAAAAAAAAGATTAAAATAAAATATTTTCTGGCTTTAAATAACCTACAAAGGGTTTATAAGCCACAGAAAACAAATCAATCAATACTTATTCATAACAGTTTAATAATCTTCTTTAACTTAAAATAAATAAGTTTTTTTTATCTAATCACCAAACTTTACCTTATCAGTGTTTTATTTTATTTATAGTAATTAAAGTAATATTTTGATAAGCTAGCTTATCTAATCACCAAACTTAATCCTATGTAGTATTAGATTGGCGGCAAAGTCTCATTACGGTTGAAATGGCTAGATGTAACTGTAAGTTCTATGTTAACAGTTCCTTCTATCACAATTCTCGCTTGTGAACTCTCTTCCAGCTTCTTGTCAACTTTGCAATGTCAATCATTATCTTCTGTCATTTTTAATTCCTTGTTCTCCCTCTTTGATAGTGGTTTTTTTTTTTCTCATATTCTCAGTAACCTCTTGTTCCTAAGTGGCTTTATTACCTTGCTGGGGTGAAATGATTAAAAAAAATATCCTTAATCAGTATTTAGATGAGGGAACACTTGTTACTGTAAGAAGCTCATGACCTTGTGCCAGACTAAGTGATACTTAGTAAATAAGGATACAACTTAAATGAAGATCGATTTTGAAGTTTTTCTCCCCCCATTTTTTTTTTTTTTTTTTATTAAGCCACTCTAAGATATTCTATCAACCATGACAGCATGAAAGCATACATATATATGATTTCTCCTTCATTAACAATACCAAAATGGTGTCTTTTTTTTTTTTTAAACTTGAATTTAGAAACTCTTACAACTTACACTCCTTCTTTCTGGGAATATAAAATCAATAAAAGAAATTAAGACAATAGTGGAAAAAAAAACATTTTTTTTTTAGACTAAAATATCTTCCACATGAACTTATCATTAAATTAGTATTGTATTCCCAGGGTGGGGTCTATTTTTATATTTTATTTTGTTTTCTTAATTAACTTAATTTATTTTTGGTTTGACTTCCACTCTGTCAAAATTAAGAAACTTAGTCTGTTTGATGCAAACAATCTGAAAGTTGTGCTGAGTTTGGCCTGTAATAAGTACTTCCTCATTTTGGCTATGTTTCTCACTCTCTTTCTTCACCTCCTGCTTTCTCTCTCTCTCTCTCTCTCTCTCTTTTCCTTAATCTGTTTCTTTTGCTCTCTCTCTAGCTCCTGCCTCTTTCTCTTTTTATGTCTCCTCCACTGGTGCCTCTTCATTTGTCAACATTGGTACCACATCCGGTCAAACCAACAGCAAAAACAACTCTAGTAATCAGAATGTATAAGTGTTATTGGTAACTAGAAAAAGAGGGAGGTAGTGGTAGTGAAGATGGTATTTTGTGTGTGTGTGTGTTTTTATTTCATTGCTTGCTTACAGCTGTAGCTATCAGTCTGACTGACCAGTTTCACATCATGGCTCACATGGCCTGGCTTTCCTATAATAACTGAACTGAGAATCCAAATACTTTTACAACTTCATCATGCTTTCCGAGTTTGAGAAAGAATTTTTTGGGTCTGAAGAAGAACTAAAAAAACTTTATCTCTCCTCTTTGAAGCCTCCTTGCAATGGTAGGAACATTTTTCTTTTATAGTTACTCTCAGAAAATTTACAGATTCTTTATTAATATATTTTACACTTGACAAAATTCTTTATTACATAATTATGCATTTTATATTGATACAAAAGGAAATATAATATGACATATAACATCAGCACCATTTAATAAATATATGTTAAATATTATATGTATATATGAAAAAAACAATATATATATGTTGTTTTTATATTAATATATATACATATTATCCTATAATAATAATATATATATATATATATATATATATATATATATATATATATATATATATATGAATAATAAATTAATATAGAATATATAATTATAGATATATATATATATATATGAATAATAAATTAATATATAATATATGAATAATAAATTAATATATAATAGTATATAATTATATATATAATAGTATATAATTATTATATATATATATATATATATTATCCAGTGTTATTGGTGAGGATAATTTATTAATATATATACTTAATAGCTCTGTTGTATTATATTGAGCACTGTTTTATTAACACCAGTACTATATGTGCAATATATTATATATATATATATATATATATATATATATATATATATATATATATATATATATATATAAAAAAGAAAGATTGGCATGTTATTCTGTTTATAATATATAGAAAAAGAACTTTGAGAGATAAAAAAACAACAAAAATAATAATATTAACAAGATTAATAATATTTAGTTGGTTATTATTATTAGTATATTAGTAGATTTTTTTTTATCAAATTGAAGCATGAATCATTACTATCAGAGAATTTACAGATATTCTTATATTTTATACTTGATAATTTTCTTTATTACATAATTATACACTTTATATTCATATAAAAGGAAATATAATATGACATATAACACCATTACTTTGATAAGTATTATTATTTGTATATGAAATATCACTTAAATGTTATGAATACCCATATCTGTGTAGACACATCATCTATTTTAACAGTGAGTCTGAATATTTGAGAAATCTTATTAAAGAAAATGATCCAGATTTTTCAAGTATTCAGGCCAGTAAACTAAAAAATAAAAATTCTGTGTAAAATAGACGGGCCATCTACTCAGATATGGCTATCCACAAAATAACATTTAAAGTGATAAAGATTTGTCTGATTAATAAATAAAAAATCCATTATTTGTTTAGAAATATATATATATATATATATATATATATATATATATATATATATATATATATATATATGTGTGTGTGTGTGTGTATATATATATATATATATATATATATATATATATATATATATAAGAAGCCATCTATGATAATTATATCAAACAGTTATTGTTATCAAATTAAAAACAGATTTTCTAAAAAATAATTTAAAGAAAATAAATTTAAATTTTCAGTTCAGTCTTTATTATTATTTTATCTAGTTGTTTATATAACAATTTAAATTGTTTCAATTTATATAGCCTTCGCTTACTGTTATTAATCATTTAAAAGATCCTGTCACAAAGTGATGACACTAATTTTTTTTTCTCTGTCGACAAATACACATGTATATGTATGTATATATCATCAGCAGTAGCTAGTGCTCATCAACTGCATGATAGAAGCCTTTCCCAATCCTCATATGATATCTGTGACTGTGTTATTCTTTATATTTTCTTATCTCCATCTTTTATCTACTTTTTTCTTCCTATGTTTGTTACCCAATGAACTCCAAGCAAGCAACCTATAGCTTCATCTGTGATCTTTTCTTCTTATGTGTCCTGACCACCTTCAGTGATATCTTTTATCTTGGTCTCTTCTCTAATGCATACATTTATTGTTCTTTTCATTGATATTCATGAATTATTTGAGTGTTTTTTCATGCAATTTTGTTAGTTCCCATGTTTTGTAATTGTACATTGTGTCTAGAATTATACTTCACTATACATTTTACATTTCAAGCATATTGGCTTTTCATTACATCTCTACTATTGCTAAATACTTTCCAATATTGTTCACCCTCTTAGAACAATGTTTCTGAACCTTTTTTAAGCAATAGCCCACCTAGGAGCAAATGAAAATATCATGGCATACTTAGAAAAATTTTTAAAGTGTATACATTTAAATACTATGAAATAAAACCACAAATTTAAAAACACACACACACACACAAATATAAACTTCAATGTTTCTATTCAACTATTTGTGAAGCTTATTTAGTGTAAAACCTGTGCGTGGTGGGTTTTTTTTTGCGATTTCTTCAATGTTTGGTTGAATGTGCGATAAGCAGACTTCATTTCTTCTTCAGTTGAGCATAGTCTTTCTAATTTTTTATTTCTGATGTTATTTAGGGTTGAGGTGCCTAATTCACATAAATAAGAAGTAGAAAATTGCAATAAAACTGATAAAGCCTTTTTAACTAATCTGGGATATTTCTTTTGTATTGAAATCCAAAATGTATCAATGGGTACCATCAAATTTTTTATTTTGAGCCCTCAATCACTGGAAATGGTTAAATGGTTTTTAAAAAGTTAAATTAAAAAAAATAAAAATACTTTTTAAAAAAAGAATGAACAAAGTATTTAAAATAGCATAATCGAAGAATAGTTAAAAGAATTATTTAAAAATAAGTTTAATACTTATTCATTTATTCAAATACTAATGCTGTACAATTACTACTTCCACACACATATATATGTATGTCGTGAAAATATTTTGTGGCACACTTAAGATGATAGCACAGCACACTAGTGTTCCCCATCACAACAGTTAAGAATCACTACCTTAGAATATGATGCCTACATCTCTTGCAGATAGGTAAGTCCCCATCCCCATCACCTTCCACCATCATCACTAAGAGATCACATTACAGGTGGATACTTGTAGACTTTGGTATAAACCTGACCAGTGTCTGCTTTTTTAACTCTAATATAAACTCAACCTATATCTACTGTTTTGACTCAATGTGTAGTCTCTGTTCTCCTCATTTATAATGGTAATTTTAAGATTAGCCATTTCCTTATAAGGAAATATTCTGAATACACTGACCAAGCAGCCACTGTTGATTAAAATTTATAAAAACTTTCTACTAAAAGATTTTTCTTCAAAATAGCCTTCTCTGGGCCACTGATATTGCTTTTTACAGTATTGACGGTGGTTAACCTCTTGTTTGAATATGGAATTCTATTCTGGTTTCTTGCTACCCTGCTATATATAATCTTAAAAAATTTAAATGCAAGATCAATTGCCATCTTCTCTTTTCACTCTTTCACTTTCACTTTTTTTCTTTCAGTCTCAATAAACACTTGCATCTTGGTGGCATTATTACCTTGCTTGGGGTAAAATGATTAAAATGAAAATGTAAATCAGGCCTACATTTAACTATTTGATTCTAGTGTAAACTTGACCTGTGTCTACTTTTTTGCCTCGAGTGTAAACTGGAATTGTCCCTACCTTTTTTTACTATAGTTTAAACCAGATCTATTTTAACCTATTTATTAATTCCTTGTGGTTTTTGTCCTATAATTTTATATCCAACATTATAAACAGAGCAAGGGTTGATATATTGTTAGATTAACTAATCTAAACTTAAACCTTGTTGTTACATGTCACTTCATTTAATTTCTATGGTATTTCTTTAATGTCCTTGCCTTTTCTAAGTATATGTATTCTTGAACTTCAAGTTTTTAATATTCTTCCAAAAGCTAAGTAAAGTATTAAGATACAGGAAAATTTAGTTACAAAGAAAAGAGTACTAAACTTATGTAATGTCAGGCTTCCTATATGTTAGTGAATGGTGGACAATCTCCTCACAGATGAAGAAGAGACTTCAAGCAACAGAAATGTGGTTCTACAGAAGGATGGTGAGAACATCATGAACTGAACATATGAGCAATAACCAAGTAGGGCATATAATGAGAAAAGAGAGCTAGAAGATATGACACTCACAGGGTGAAGGCAAGGGGGACAGAGGAAAACAATGGATAACCTACCTAATGAGTTTGTGTAAATGGTTTACAGAACAGGGTTTAGGAGATATAGCAAAAAGACATACTTTACTGAGCACTACAAAGGATGGGAAGTTGTGGAGAGCCATAATCATCATTTCCTGAAGGCACATAGCACATAGAAGAAAAGAAAAAGATTGTTATGGACATTTTTGTAACATTATAAATGAACATTACATTTGTTTTTATTTCTGTTGATTTTTTAAATCTTCATTGAGACTTTCTCTATTTAGGTCAGTTGGTATTTCTTTTAACTCATCCAATGTTTCTTATATTTGTACAATCATTGATTCTTTTAAATATTCTCCATGTTTATCCTAACTCCCATCCTTTTCCTTTTTCATTTTCTGGAAGATACTTTCAAGACCTGGCGTAAATAGTTTAGGTGAAATTGTATCTCCTTGCCTAACTACTTCCCCTTTGAGGCATGACCCAAATGTTTAGAGAATTTTAACAGATTGATCAGTTTGTTCATATATATATATATATATATATATATATATATCTTTTGATACTCAGAGCCGAAAGATAAAGAAAAGAAAGAAAAGGAATAATGAGAAAGTATAATGAGATAAGAAAATTGTGAAAAGAAGAAATAACCATGATGTACTACACATGTGAACATATGTACATGCGCAGACGTACACACATATGCACACAAAGAAAAAATCAATCTAACACCAAAAAAAAAAAAATATAAAAATAATCAAAATGAGAAAACTGACAGACATTTGCTGATACCTCCTGACAAGTGGACCAAACAATTGCACAAAGGTTCATCTACAAAACTTTGGAGTAGAGGCACTGAATATGACATCAATCAATTTTATATTTGCATTAATCCTATATATATATATATATATATATATATATATATAGAGAGAGAGAGAGAGAGAGAGATGATGATGATGATGAGACAAGGTAGAAAAGCTATAGACAACATGTTTTCAGGAGTATCTGTTACTTTCAGCTTCTTCAGATAAAGCAATTTCTAAAGAGTTAATGGATCTATTTTTAATACAACATTATTTTTCAATCCAACAAAATCAAGTAGATATGAGCTTCCAAAAACAATCTGACTGAGGGAGTGCGCATTCCTTAAAAGCGGAAATTGAACCTTGCTGGACTGTGATGCTCTCTGTGGCCGAGTGGTCTAAAGCACACTGGACAAAAAGTGGTTTCTCCTACAAAAGGGGATGTAGATTCAAACACTGTCAGAGAGCACATTTTCTTTAACTCATGTGCTCAAACCAGTAGACATATACACACTGTTTAAAAATAGAAACAGGATGTCTATTTCAAACACGGATATTCATTAAAAATAACATCTGAATTATTTGATGTAAAAAGAAAGTGAATTACAAGACAAAAGGAAATAAACATAGTACTCGTCTCAATTTCTTGTTCACCCTGGCTGTCCTTAAAAACACTGTTAAGAATACCTTTCTCCTGAACTCTCGGTCTCAATCTTATTCGTTCTTTTATTCTCTCACAAAGTACTAGGTTCGAGTGTTTGGACTAAATTTGCATATGCCTATGCAAATCTCATCACTCTCTACTGGTGTTAGAGGCAATTGTCTACTGATACTGACTTTAGCCAATTCCAATGGGGTTCACTTTCTTCTGGGGTGTGCCTCTGGCTTTCCTGAATGGCACACGCACTCCTGAACAACACAAGTTTTTTACAAGATGAGGGGTTACATCAACAAGCACTGAGTGTGGTCTGTTGATTCCAGTCATCCTACCCATCCTGGACATACTCGTATATCTGCTGACTCATGGAGTATCCCCCACCCGGAACTGTCACAGGATGTCTTGCAGTGTGGGGGTGGCCACTGGATTAATACCCTGTATCCAGACATTGTAGGTGTGTACAATGTTGTCTGGCACTGTGGAGGTTGAGACACTGTCCTTTGGTATGACATCATACCAGTAGACCACCTCTGGTATAGAAAATCATTTCCTAGCTGCAATGGTTTTTACACTTCTATGGCTTCTCTCAACTATACCGTTTCCTGACAGTTCATAGGTACATCGGAATCAAAGATGCATACCCTAGTCATGCATGAACTGCCGAAAGTGTTGATCAGTCAGGATCTCAACAAGTGGGCCACACTTAAAAAATATGAACACCAGTTGACATACAACACTTGCCAAGTCCTGCCAATGCTGGGAGCTTGTTCATATACACATCAGAATCAAAGATGCATACCCTAGTCATGCAGTGCCATTGTCAGTCAGCAACACTTATAAAATATGGACTCCAGCTGGCGTACAACACTTGCCAAGTCCTGCCGACTCAAGAGCACTAGAGAGCGAATCATGAGGAACCATAAAAAAATAAGTGTAAAATAGTGGCCACTGCCATAATGAGTGATATCCACTCCTAATCTGCTCCAATTGTCCTTCACGTCAAGCCTCCCTTTTTGCCAGTGTACAGGCGCAAGATCAATTGACCGGCATGCCTCCCATTTCTTCACTGCAATTCATACATCAGCTTTAGAAACAGTTAGGTCTCTCCATTTGACAAAATATATCATATGTTTTATCCCAGAGTGCCTACTTCATTGCTGTATATGTATCATTTTCTGAATGCTCAGCCAATTTTCAGAAGCAGTGCATGTATGCTGGGTTTGCTCAATTTCTTTTATTATTCTGCACAGCTACCGCTGAGGTACTCTTGTTAGTTGGTCGGCTGACATCTTTTCTGCTGAGTCATTTCCCTGTCATTCTGATGCAAAGTGGCTAATCTTATTGCACTTTAAGCATCACATCTCTTGGCACTTGTCTCAGTAGGCCATCTAATTGTACAATCTCTGGTAATGTAGCCCTGGCCTCTGCACCTGTAACAGGTGATGCCTGTTTGGGGATTTGCCTCAGGCAGAACTCCAACCACACTTTGAGGTAGCTGCATGGCTGCAACTTTATCTTTGGCCATATGTCTTGTCAGTACCTTCACCCATGGTCAATGTTTTGATGGCTGGTGCTTGTTGCAATTCCACAGAGATGTCATTGGGGAGCCCTGTCATGAATGGCAGCTTCATTGCCATGTCAAGGCCCAGTGAAGCCTGACATTCCTCCAAGTTGTCATATTTTGTTGGCATAAATATACACACACTCTCTTGCCCAACTAACATATTTAAGCAAGCATTGCATAGGCAGAGAATAACCCGTCCAAAAAAACCTCCTTCAACCAAGCTTCAATCAAGTCAATGTTTGTCTGCTGATCTTCATCCATCTCCAAATAGAGTCGAAGTGCATCTCCCTCCAAATACAAAGATAAAAGGCTTGCCACATCTATTTTCTGGAGTTTCACCACCAGCCACGCCTTTTGAGCGATGCCACCACATCTCTGTCACCATGGAAGGGCTTTATTATGTTGCTGCTGAGTCTCCCCTTTGCCATTTTGTGGAAGTCAATAAACATGTAGCACTGCTGAAATAGCTTGATGTAAAAAGAAAGTGAAGTACAAGACAAAATGAAAGAAACATGGTTGCACGTCTCAATTTCTTGCTCACCCTGGCTGTCCTTAGAAAAACACAGTTAAGAATGCCTTTCTCCCAAACTCAATCTTGTTCATTCTTTTATTCTCTCAAAAAGTACTCGATCCAAGTGTTTAATGTGAGGCTTAGGTTCAAATCACACTGGAATCAATTCTGCTTACAGCTACAAACAATGCATGTTGCCATGCAAATTCTTTTGCGACAAGCAAACGCTTTCTCTCAACAGCTTCTTCATTACTGTAATATATATATATATATATATATATATATATATATATTTGTGTTGATTGTCTTTTACTGTGGCTTTTTGACATGCCTTTAAAATCTTTATGCATTAGGCATTTTAATTATTAAATTTTGAATATTACTCTAAATGAAACAGTCATGTTTGTATTTTAGCACACACTGCCTTTAAACCCAATATATATATAAATATATATATATATATAAGCTTTCAGCTTTTCTTATTGCTAACCATAGTCTTTATCACTACACCATTATTAGTGTTATTCACTCTTTGTAGTAACAATTAAATATGCCTGTCATTAGGGAAATATTTGATTAAGCACAAGATTTTACCATTTTTGACCTCCTTTTTATTTTCATAAATTTTGATATTCAATTTGTATGTTATGTTTTAAAAATGAGTAATTAGATATTAAAATAAGTGTTATAGACAGGATAGTGCTGTTATATGCATAATGTAAATGTATTCCTAGTGATTTTACTATATATATGCAAAATAGAATCAAGAAAAAAATGGTCTTTTTGTATCCTGGTATTAAGTGTTATTTTATGTATGTGACATGTAAAGAAATGCAGAATAATTATCCTCCACTGGAGTTGGAAGCATCTGACTATATAACAGTTCCTGAATGACTAAAAATGTTCTTTCCTTTTCAAACCATAATATCTATCTCTCCTACACCCCTACACCCCACAATAAATGTTAAAGAAATGTTATCAGATGGTACACATCGGTTCTTGGGCTACAAGACACTGAGAAAAGGGGATTACAGCTACTTTACATCTCATTAACCATTGCTACAGAGTAGCGAGTTTGATTCTCACTGGGTGCCCCATACAGAAATCAATATTAAATAAGACAACAAATGTTGATATGTATTAAAATCAGCCAATGTAATTAAATAGGGTAATGGTTAATCAGACACATCTGGTTTGCCATTACTACTGAGTCATCAGTTTGATTCTTACTGGGTGCTCCATACAAAATTCAGTATATTGTAAAATCTAACCTAAGCTAAGCTTAATTTCTTTGTAAAGGTACCTTTACTTTGAATAAATTTAAAATGTAAGTTTAGTCCTTACTTTGTGTCTGTTTTTATGGAAATAATGGGTCTTTTTCTGTAAAAATCAAAAAAGCTAGTATTGCATTTTTTTCTTTGTGATTAAGAATTCTGTTTTCAGTTAGAAAAACCCTAAACCCTAAAATCCCCAGCTCTGATCACTACCTAAACCCCTAACTCTAGTATATTGATATTTTTTTTCTTTTTAGACTTCTGTACTTTTAAATTACCCACATATTTGCATAAAGACAGACACAAATCTGGTCCCTTTTAGTTGTATATTTATTTTGTAAATTAAACATTCTATCATGTTAAACACAAAGTCAGCGATCATTTTGAAATTTTAAAATGGAAACCAATTTCACATTTTTTAGAGTCATTTTACTCACTTCAACTTAAAACTTACATTTTTTTTTAAAACGAACAGTCTCAAAGAAAAATAAATGCCATTTTTATAAAGAGCAAGATATCTGAAAAATACTTGTAGAAAATTTTAGCTTAACTGAATCTTTTTACCATAATTTAAGACAAATTTAATTAAGCATAATAATAACTGCATTTTCTCTGTGAGAGAAGAGAAATCTGGAAATTAGTGAAGCAGTATGCAAAAGAAGTAGAATTTGAATCAACTATGTATTGAGAATTCTAGGAAGTATGTGGTTCAGTCATTGATGTGTTTAAATAAATTAGTCATGTACTAAGTATGGTTGACTAGGAAGTGCTTAAGGGAAAAAATAGGTGGAGCATACATGAGAGAAAATCCTCAGCCCTGGGGAGAGACCTAATGTTTATGTACTAGCATTTTTAGACATATGTTGTGTGTGTGGGTGTGTTAACTTGTTAACTTCCTCTTTTTTAAGATCTGAATTAATTACTTTTCATAAGTTTTCATTTATGTTTTTTTTTTGTTCTGATTTTTAAATACTCTAGTCCTTGTGTTTGTGCTTGTTTGACATTATAAACACTTATTACTATAAAGATTCATCTTAAAAGTTAATATTAACAGAGATGTGTTTTTTTTTTTTTTTTAAGTGCTGTACATATATGTTTTGGAAAACTAGGACAAAAAACCAGCCTCTTATCCCAAAAGTGGACAAAATCTCAGTCTCATAAAAAGAAACAAATTTAACATTGAAAATTCAAAGAAATTTTAAATCAAATTTTAATCTCAAATTAAAACATTAATAAAACTATCCAATATATGTACAAGAAAGATTGATTTCTGCTGCATATTTCATAAGTTTATTGTCCAGTTCACACTCCTCCCCAGTCTTTTGAACAGGAGTAGAGGTTTAACCCATGTTCCCTGTTTAGGAATGGGTTTCCAGTTCCTTCTAAAGTCTACTTCAACTCTATACTTCTAACATCTGCACCTGAACTCTGAATTATTTTTCACCAATTACATTTTTCTCTTTCCCCAATAGGAGTAGATAAGTTTGCCTATCAACTGGTTCATATTCCTCCCTGAGTTTTTGAACAGGGGTAGAGGTTTTTACCTTGTTTAATGTTTAGGGTTGTGTTTCCAGTTCATTCAACTCTGTACTTCTGACATTTCCACCTGAAATTTTATTCAGTAATTATTATTTATTTCCTCTCCCAACAGGAGTAGATAGGTTTGCCTATCATGCAATTCACACTCCTCTCCAGTCTTTTGAACAGGAGTAGAGGTTTATCCCTTATTCCCTGTTTAGGATTGGGTTTCTGGTTTCTTCTAAAGTCTACTTCAACTCTATACCCTAGAATTAGCTGTCCATCTTTCCAGTTATCTTGCCCTTTCTTATGTTAATATAACTCCACATAGTTACCTCTACTTTGAGTGGCCCTTAGGCCTTGTATTGGGTGAACATTAGTAAAAAAAAAATCCTATCACTAGATGTAATATTGTAGGGTAGACAATTCTCTAGAAGTTTCCCGTTCAGAAGTAGAGGTTTATCACTTGCTTCCTGTTTAGGATTGGGTTTCTGGTTCCTTCTAAAAGTTTTTTCCTTCTCTTTGACTTCTGGTGGCCCCTTACATCTTGGTGGCATTACCATCTTGCTTGGGATGGTGTCTCTTACTCAGTAACTATCTACTTCAAATGGCTCTTGAGCCTTGTACAGGGTGAAGATCATTGTAAAAAAAAAGTGCTCTTATAAAAAAAAAAAAATGATATCTTAGATTCTTCTAAACAATTCTTATGTAGAAGATCCACAAACAGGCTTCCTTTTTTATTTTTCCATTTTTATTTTTAGGTGGAAATGTTTGTGCCAAAGAAAGGCTTAAATTTTGGATGGGTTTTCCTTTTCCACTCACTCCTTTTCCTGCCCCCTCTCCACCATTTCCTGCACTATATTCCTAAATTTTTTCTTCTTTTAATCATTGTTTTAACTTGACCTGGGCAATGCCCGTTTTATGAGGACCAATCCCAAGAACAATTTTTAATTTTTGCCTCCTCTACCAATGAAACCACAATAGAGTGAATTGCTTCCTGTTTGCTTTTTCATAATACTGACTGCTTATCTATCTACGAGTGAATAACTGGGGAGTAAGTAACATGCTGAATTCCAGTCCAAAGATCCTGGAAAATTTGAGAAAAGATAAGTTTTTCTTTTCTGTGAACTCTTGTATATACCATTTCTTTTTATAATTATAAATGCTGTTTTAACATCTGCTTGAATAAACAGTATGTATATATTATTATACATATGTAAAATTTTAGATATATATAACTAAAAATAAAAGAGCAATATTAATAAAGACAAAATGAAAACTTACCTTACTTGACACAGTTCACCCTTTGATTGACTTTATCAAGACAAAATTGCAACAAATATTTATAAACAAAAGTAAAAATGTTGCTATTTTGCAACAAATATTTATAAACAAAAGTAAAAACGTTGCTATTTTGCAACAAATATTTATAAACAAAAGCAAAAATGTTGCTATTTTGCAACAAATATTTATAAACAAAAGCAAAAATGTAAGACAAAAAATTAAAAATTCTGAAAAAAAATTTTTCAAACAAAAATTCTGAAAAAAAAATGTTTCTCAGACAAAAATTTTTAAAATTCTGAAAAATTAACATTTTTAATTTTGTTTATAAATACTTGTTGCAAAATAAAATCCTTACATTTGCCTTGATAAAGTTAATCAGAGAATGAACATGTAGGCTAAGATGTTCTTTCATAATCTGTCTGTATTTCTGAAATGAGGTATTGTAACGACTTACATTATTCAGACTGTTATCCTCATATGGCTCAGTGGATAAAAGCCTTAGTTGGAGTAATTCAGTGACTTAATGCAAAGAGTTGTTAGTTCAATACCTTGGAGGGAAATAACTGAAACTGAGATATATGGAAAAGGCATGGCAAGTGGAATTACAACAATCAGTGGATGAAATAAAGAGTTCTGTTCAAAATTCCAATGTATATCACCTGAAGAAGGTTGGTATGTACAATGGCCAAAACATTGTGAATATGACAATAAAGATGAGGACAACAGTCTGAATAATGTAAGATGCTTCCCTTTTGTCTTTATTCATGTATGTGTGTGTGTATATATATGTATATACACACACACACATATAAAATTGTGTATTTGGGTACCTGTCTCTCTTTTATACAGGTTTCATTGAAGATGACTGATGAGGACAACTGCAATTAAGCTTATTATTATATTTTTCTTGCATTCATGCAATTGATTTCTTTTTTGGACATAGAGTGTGTAAGAACTGTCCAAATGAAATTTGTATTCAAGTACTTTCAGCTAATACATTAACTATTATCAAAATGTTTTTGGTTTAAATATGTAGATAATTTTTTTTTATAATAATGGAAACATTGACAATAAAAATGAAAAATACAACTCTCAATAAATATTGATTATGGCCAGAATGTATTGACTGTGTTTGGATATTAAAACATTCCTATTGCTATATTATTGTAAAAGAAATAAAAGAATTTTGACTATGTTATGCACATTGCTGTTTCTATCAAATTAACTTTCTTTTTTGTTTCTTTTAACTTACAGGTTCTTCCATTACTCTTGTGAGAAACAACAACGTCAACTCTCGGGACAGCCTCTCCAATCGAGCCACTTCCCCATCGGCAGTACCTTCAAACATTCCCACCCCTGGGGGTAAACTCCTTGGTAACAGGGCGCCCCAGCCAGGACTTGAGAAACAGCCTGGACGTATTCCAACCCTGAATTCCAACCAAGCTGTTCCTGCACAGTCCTCCAAGAGTGCTCTCCAGAAACCGACAGCAACCACAGTAGCAGGAAACAAAAACTCTATGCTAGACAAGTTGAAATTCTTTAACAAAGAGAAGGAAAAAGGACGAGGAACAGGAATTGTCAAAAGCCCATCGCGTACCATTAGTGGATCTGTGAGTAATATTCCACTTAGCAGAAGTGATACTGAAACCAAGAGTGACTCAAAGTCCTCAAACAATAGTTCTCGGAGTTCAAGTTCTATGGAAAATGGGTCCTCTGCTATTCCAACCGGATCAAGCAGCCCAAAACCCACAACAAAAATAACCAAGAAAGGTTTAAGTCGTCCATTTAACCCCAAGAGAGATTCTTCTGGATTATCCACTGATGACAACACATCTAAACGCAGTACTCCTTCACCATCACCCCAAGCCCGCACACCCAGCCCCAACTGTTCAAATCAAGTAACTCGTAAAGTTTCTCCACCCCCCGGGAAAAAGTCTTCCGGCAATAAAGAAAAGAGTGACGCCAAGAGTGGCCAATCCAAAGATGATGACTCTGGTGGGTCAAAAAAGAATTCCAAAATTAGCAGCCTGATCCCCAAATCAGGGGGTAAGTCCAAGCCTTCCGCCCCAACCTCCCAGATTCCGCCGCCATCATCGACCGGAATTCCGAAGCCAAAATCGGCCAAAAGTGGTAAAGAAGAGAGAGTAAGGGTGACATCAGCCGTGCGTGACAACAACAAAGGAGGACATTCACAACTGTTGGCCCCTTCTTCATCTAGCAGGCAGCCGAAAAATTCGCGTCAGAATTTAAACGTCCAGCAGGCTCCACCCCCACCCCTCCCAGACGAAGGGCAGCTGTCACAGCAGCTGCTTAGCATCCCCAGTGACCATGTGCAGAACCGAGAACTTCCCGATGTCTGCATTGGAGACAGAGAGATGTACAACCAGACAGGCCACTTTTTGAACTCTCCTAGTGTACGACAAGTAGCTGCAGTCCAAGGTCATAATAATCGTGGTCTAAGCCCAATAGCCATGGTAGGAAAAACAGGCATCCCCGGCAAGTCTAGTAGCCACTACGTTGAAGTGACTGTTCCAGCCGTTGGATACGAGTCAGAGCGGAGCAGCCAGAACCGAAATTCACAGCAAAACAAAGATAGGGAGTGTAGTGGAGACCGTACTGAAGCGGGGTCGCAAAGCATAAATGTAGTGAAACCTACCCGCTCCCTCACACCCAATTCCTTTACACCTGTGGCCAAAGTTGATGGAAATACACAAACTAATCTATCAGCTCTCCAGAGACAAACTGGTAAAAAGCTGGATATGGTCAAGGAAAATTGCAATGCGGGTGAGGATAATGCAAGCCAAGACAAGTCGAACACAGACATTCACTGTCAGAATGAGAGTTTCATTCAGCAGACATCACACTACGAGGATCTGATAGCTGCCGAAAGGCCAACTACAAACTCTACAAACTCCCCTCGTCTCGGGGTCAAAATTCTGAGTTCACAACTCACAAAGCCTGCGAATAATGTCGCAATTGTGCAGCCAAGACACGGCGAGAAGATAGAAACGACATTCGATACGGAAGTTAGGACGGAAACTGTGACAAAGTCTGGCAAAGAGACAATTATCACAGACAAAGATAACAAAGAGACGACTTTTATTGATGATACAGGTGAGACGATGGATATCAAACCGATGCCCCCGATAATGCGAGCCATGCCTTATGGCTACTTCAGGGGCTATGTTGGAACATCGTCAAACAAAAATTTCCACATCCCAGGAATTTCTGTGCCAACCTCCTTGTACGCTGGAGGTGGAGGGAGTGGATCTAGCAGGCTGAGCATGAACAGGTCTTACATGGACCAAGGAGGCTACTACAGTTCTGCTAATATAAAACGTGCCATGTCTTCTGGAGGACAGAGTACTATAGAAAGTGATTATGCCTCCGACATGGATACCTATGATTACATATCTGGCTACGTATCCGATGGGGATATACTGCGTAGCCAGCGTTGCGACGATACGGGAAGTGGATACCTAAGTGAAGGAGGGGCATCTTTGTATGCTCGACGACTACAGCAACGGTTCCGAGAGGGGATGCAAGCTGTCAAAGAATGCATGCAGAAAAGCAGCGGAATTCTAGACTATGACAGGTAAAGACCTTTTTTGTCTTTCTTCCCATCCCTGATAACCCTACTTCCAACCCCTAAATCATTTCAACTTCATCCTGTCAATACAAGGTTTTTTTGTAAACTTCAGATCATATGTGCTAGTGAAACTTACAAAGTGCAATTTGCCTGGACACTGCTCTTAAGCAGTACTGCTTAATTTCACTTAGAGAGATCAAAGCATTCTTTGATGTCTGCAGTTATCACCACAGAGCTGGATGAATCTTTTAGAAGTTTTTTTTTAAATCATGTACTTTAAGGATATAGGTGATCATGGCTCTCCACAGCTTCCTTTCCTTTGGTATTTGTAAATTGCAGATAACTACAACTGTCCTTGAGAAAGTTACTGAATTCGTGCTCATATGCTTTCTCCATGGATTTTAATTCAGAGTTGTCCTTCAACTAGATTAATTGCTCTACAGAACTGTTATCTTCCTCACATCCCCCCATAAACTGTGCCTCTTACTCTGTAACCCTCTTACTCGCGTGGCTCTTGGGCCTTGTTCAGGGTAAACATCATTGTAAAAAAAAAAGGCAGCCCTAATAATTTTATCTATAGCTGAGTTGATTTTTTACATGAAAAATATTTGCATCATAAATAGATTATGATACAACTTATAATGATATATGATAGAACATTTATGAGAGCTTAATGTTATTTATCATAAAAGTTTATGATTATGATATTTGATCAAATTTAATTATTTATTTGTGACAGCTTTATTTATATTTATGATAAAGCTTCCTATCTGAAAAGATGTAAGTGGGTTATCTGAATGAGTCAGGTGTCATCCCATCATGTCCCATACACCTTCAATGGGTAACATGTCTAGTGACATCTTTTGCAGAATACATTGAGTAGCATGGGTATCATGCAGGTAGGCATTATCTTGCTGGAAAATGCACATTGCACACTGACAAAAATAGGAGGTGTACTAACATTACTCAGACCTCTGTTTAAAACACTATCCTCCTATACATGACATATACATACAATGGAGAATAGGTTCATTAATCATGTCATTGAGAGAAGTTATCAGATATCTTGCATAGTACAGGAGATACTCAACTTATGACAGAGTTCTGTTCCTACAATCCATTGTATCATGATTTTCTGTGCAAACCAGATCATACCTATGATTTTCTATGAATAAGCACTTAAATCACTCACCAATACTAACACAATAGTAAAGTGATAATCTAGGACATAGCAATACATTTATATGACATATGTTAACATAATAATTGTTTTGACAATCAAACAACTTATACCAAGCAACCGGCCAGTGTTTGTTGCTATTTTCAGAGCATTTAACTATGTCTAATTTCACTTTTGATGTGATGGCTTTCCTTTTCTTCGAAGTGCCACCATCAGAAGAGGTTGCACTATGCTTAGGAGCCATAATGAAAGGCAATAACTTTCCACAATCACAACACAAACAAATGAGAGTGAATGCACAAAAATCCAATATGGTATACAACAAGATTAGTGGAGATTGCGTTGTAACCACAAACTGTTGTAGGTTGGAACTATCATAACTTGCGGACTTACTGTATGTTGATTAGGATGCACATCATGTCGGACGGTATTATTTGACTAAATTGGACCTAGTTTGAGCTATTCTGAGGATTAATATGTGTTTTTTAATATATATTTAAATTATCATCATCAGACATCTTTATTAATTATTATGTTTTTTATCCTCTTCTTTGTCTCTTTTTTTCTCCACCTTTTTATTCTCATCTTTCTTTTTTCTTTACTCCTCTCCTCATTATCTCATTCCCCTTCCTTAAATTATCCATCTACTTTTCTTTCTTTTTCTTCTTTTTCTTCTTCACATCATTCAATTTGCCCTACAAAAAAAAAGTAAGTAAAGAAATTTACAAACAATATGGCTGCTGATTTGGAATGAACAGTTCACAGTATGATTATCCTCTGTATGATTATAAGCTTACATGACTGACATGATTCATGAAAAACAAGTAACAGTTTATAGAATTCAGTTTCAAGTCATATCGGAAATGACTTCTTTGATTTTATTTTCCCTCTACTTACTATTGAAAAGATTCAAGCTGGAAAGTTATGATAAAAAAAAGCAGAATACTTCCTCTCAGAATTCAAGTAATTTAAACTGTATCAAAATCAATCTAAAGATGATAAATTCTATTTTTAATTTAGTGTCAGAGAAAATGTGAAAATATTTCAACAAAGATTTTTATAACCCCAGCATCTTTTATTTCAAGATTGACAAAATACTATATTTTATTTTAGATGTTGTTTATTCCATTTTACATCTTATGTAGACTACAAATGGCTTACCAAAATAAAAACAGAAATCAGCATACTAATCTAACAAATTCATTAAATATGGATGTGTGGGTTGTATAAAAGATATTAGATTGGAAAATGGAATCAGCATACCAAGTTCAAATTCCAGTGAATTCCATTTCATTTATTTTTGTGCTATTGCCCTTGGAAAAGGCATGAATCCATCTTGCAGCTATGGGTTAAACAGGAAAGCACACTGGGCTTGGGTGTTAACTATCTAGAAAGAAAATGCTGAATTCAAAACTGAAGAGGCATCTTTGGAGATTTTGTAGTATCATGGGCACAATTTTACTGGTTCTACACAAGCCTTCATCACTATAATCCAATAGTCTGTGACAAATTCTTATCTGAACTGTTGAGCCTTCAGATGTCATAATTTATAGGAAATTTCAGTTTATTAAATAATGAAACCTTTGATTAATTAATTAATATCATTCTGATTTTAGAATAATAGACATGTAAATTGATGTCATTTTATATTTTTTAAAATTCATAAAAAATGGACAAAGTTTAATCTTCAGGTCCACAAAAAAAAGAAGCAGTGTCAAAAAGACAGTTATTCCCTTGACACTGCTATTACTGACATACTTTGACTCCTTCTACAATGTTATAAAATTATATGAACCAAATACAATGTGATATTTATTATTTACCTTTTATAAAAATTTACTATTTACTGTTTTATAAAAAATAAATTTGAAAAGAAGTATTTTTATTGAAGAAATTTATTAAAACATGTAAACCAACTACAATGCAATATTTATTATTTACCATTTTATAAATAGCTATGAAAACAATTTTTTGTTACTCATAATTTTACATAAATATCAATGAACTATTGTTGTCAATTCTCAAGAATAAAGAAAATGCACAAATTTACTTTCATATGTTTGGGTTTTATTAATTTTCTAATACATGCTTTTTAAAACAATAAATATTACCTAGGGAGTCAAAAGTGCTTACAGTAATAGTGACATCAAGGAAATAACTATCTTTTTGACACAGCATTTTTTTGTAGACACAAAGTTTAAATATTGCCCAAAAATGGTTGTCAGCATGAGGAGCAGCCTAAGAGGCAAACTACAAATTGAAGATGTCAAAAATCAAAATATCTCGGAAGTGTTCTAACAGAGGACAGAAAATGTGACACTGAAATCCAATGGTGCATTGCAATAGTGAATGCCGTATTTGACAACATATAAGATGCACCCCTATTTTAGCAGGGCAAATCAAGAAAAAATTAGTAATTAGTAAAATTAGTAAACCTACATATGGCAATGCAGGGAAATTTTAAAAGGTATTTTTAGTAAAAAAAAGTGCACTTAATATGCTGTCAAAAAAGTGCATCTTATATGCCATCAAATATGGTAGTTGCTTCTAGTCAAAGTGTTAACAGGAACATTTTGTTAAAAACAAGGAAATGAGTACTAAGCTGTTATGGAATATCAGTCCTCCTCTATACCAGTGAAATATAGCAACAGAAGGATGCTGAGAATACCATGGAGTGAACATGTGAGTAACAAGGAAGTTTTAAGCAAAATGGAAACAAAAATATACTTATATTTAGAATCAGAAAGAGAAAGTTGGAACACAATGTGGAAAGATCGCTGTCACCCACAGGACATATTTTAGGCAAGACAGAGGAAAGTAGTGAATAACCTATTTAACAAGCTTGTGTAAAAGGATTGGCAGAACAAGGATTGAGAGAGAAAATGAAAAGATAAACCTTACCAAGAGCTACAAAGGATAGGAGGTTGTGGAGAACCATGATCGTCTACGTCCTGAACGAACACAGTGCATAAAAGAAGAGAAGTTACTTTTTATCCTGATGGACAAATAATTTTTAACAAGTCTAGCATTTATTCATTCATGACAGGATTTGTTTTATGCTTTTTAAATTATCTTTTTTAATTGAGACAATATTTGTGACACAAAATTTAAAAATGTTATTTGAATAAATAATGATTGTCAGTGAATTATCAGGCAAAGTGGAAAATTTATAAAATTAAATAAAATGAACAGACGTTATTTCTACAAACAATGAGGAAAAAAGAAAGTCTGTTTGAAATGGCAAATCTTCGTTATCAGAGACTAGGAAGGTGTATCCTGTTTCCTTACATATGACGGAAAATAAGAATGAAGATAACGTTTGGAAAGCAGGCGAAGGGTGGTAGCAATGTATTTAAACTATATGGTGTATGGGAGATAACTCTTCCTGTTTAACGCTTACTCTTTATTGCTTGTTTTTTTTTATCGCCATTGAAATAATTGATCATTTTTCTTCCTTTTCTTTTTTATTAACTTTTTTTTCTTTCTATTTTTTTTTTGTCGCTGTTATTTAATTGTAACATAAATACCAAAACCGCGGACAAACGAATGACTTCTATCAAAAATTTGATTTATCGCTATGATGACTATCGTTGCACTGAACAGTTCCAAAAATTGATTTGAATTTAGAAAGTTTTATCTTTTTATTTTAAGCGCCTTTCCCTCCACCACAACAACAATAATAATAATAATATCATCATCATGACAGTACAAGCTAAGTATCACGTAATCGGGCAAACAGAATACATATATTTATGACAACCCCAGGTATGGATTAAGACAAAAAATCAATAGAAGAAGATAAGAATAATATGAAGACAAATCAAAAATGTTTATAAAAAATTGCTTTAATTGTAATAATGTCATAGTAGTGATGGTGATGACAACTGACCAACCGTTTTTTATTATTAAGAAATTTAAATAATTTTAGAAGAACAGTGTTACATTTGTGATAGTGTTAGTAGTGTTACTGTTGTCATTTTTTTAAATTAATTTTCATGCTTCTAATATTTGGTAGCTTTCACTTAAAATCAAGTAACAACAAGTCTCCTTATCACTCTAGTATTCTCTCGGTATGCTAGTTTATTTTAGCTATGTTATCATCTTTGATCCTGCAGTAAATATCCTGTTTAGTAGCACAGTTACCTAACCCTAATCAATTGGGCATGTTCCCCAATGGGCTGACACAATGTACATCTCTGCTTATGTGCAGAAGAAGTTGGAGAGCATCATGGCTGGGTGTTGAAAAGTTTGTTTTTTTTTTTAGTAAAAAGGATGAGGCAGCCAAGGTGACTGGAGAGTCACATCTAGATACTTAAGAACATCTTCAGTTGCAAACCATCTCAATGGACTGGGTTACCTGACCGGAAGGTATTTCTAACTGATCTCTACCTACAAGGTCATGTATTGATTTTATCAAAATCTCTCACCATATTGTGCGCATTTGCATGTAATGGATGTGCCTGGTATATCCTTAATGGATTGGGTGTTATGACGGGTACATTGGCTTCTTGTATCTGTACCCTAGCATCAGTATGTTGGCATTTTGCTCAATGATAATAAACAGCTAATGGAGTATTTGATTATTGAGATGTGGCATTGCTTAATCTTCTATGTTAGCCATATTCTATTCGAGTGGGAGTTTCAATAAATACATATAACTATATATGGTATTTATATAGGGTGATTACCATTAGATATATAGTTTTTTTACTGATAGTTCACACAATACAAGACCCAAGGACTGCTCAAGATTACTAAGTGAGATTGTTATAAAAAAGGGAGTAAGAAATGCATATAATGATGACATGTAGGATAGATATTGGTTGCCCCTGGACTTAAAGAGACCAAGATTGTAGTTATCAGAGAAGCATTCCCTCAGGATTTTGTTTTACACAGTAACAGTTCTGGAGAAACTATCTGAGTGGAACTTTCTTTTTTATCAAAGGAACATTTGGTGGCGCTAAGGAATGTAACTCTTCCGAATATCTGCCATAGCAAGAATGAAAGAATGGTGACACTTTGTCTGTGGGATAAGGGCGGAGAATAATTCATCACCCACATGGTTGTGTAAGCAGTTATGAGGATTGGGGCAGCACCAGCCTGGAAATGGCAGCAATACTCCATTCTTGATCTGACTCTTGTAAATATAGAGCATGGCAGCAGGAGTCTGGTATTGTCTAGAGTGATACAAGGAACTGACCATTCTTCCAGTATCTTTTGCAATGACCCAAATATATGTGTTCCATTTGATGTCAGGAGTGAGCTTTAGCCCAGTAGGCAATTGAGGCAAGGAGCCTCTTTGAGGGTATGACCACTTACCAGGATTGGTGCAGGTTTTCCACAGCAGTGACAGAGTAATGAGAGGCTAGCAATGTTTTGTCTGTGGGATAAGGGTCACAGAGTAGAGAATAATTCATCACCCACAAGGCTGTGTAAGTGGTTTTGAACTCTGTCGAGACTGGACAGCAATACTCCATTGTTGGTCTGATCTGACTCTTGTAAATATAGAGCATGGTAGCAGGAGTCTGGTATTGTCTGGAGTGATACAAAAAACTGACCAATCTTCCAGCATCCTTTGTGATGACCCGAATATGTGTTCCATTTGATGTCAGGAGTGAGCTTTAGCTCCAGTAGGTGTTCAAGGCAAGGAGCCTCTTTGAGGGTATGAATACTCATCAGGATTGGTGCTGTTTTAGGGTATGCTTGGTGATGGTGTAATGCTATGAGTTTAGTATACACTATATTTTATATATAAGGATTACTCTTAATTTTAACATGATTTATTATCTGTAATGATCACATTTATTAACTATAATTATAATTTTTACCTATAATGATCATATTTATTATGTATAATTATCATAATTATTACCTATGACGATCATATTTATTACTTATAATTATCATAATTATTACTGATAATGATTATATTTATTAGATTATAATGAGCAGATTTATTGCCTATAATTATCATAATTATTACTGTTCTTTGCTTCACTTCTAAAAATACTTATTTTGTAGCATTTTTTAAGAATTATGAATGCAAAGCTCAGAAAGTGTAATGGGAAAATTCATTATAAAGAAATGAAGACTTCTTTATATTCAGTGCATTTCATTTGATTGTTCAATATATAGTCTGTAGATCAGTAATCAATCATCAGTAAACAGACAAACAGGATTTGGTTATTCAAAGCCATTTTTGTCTCATTTATCTTTACAAATAGAAATGTTTTACTTCTTTTTTGTTTCTGTAATTATGAGATGCCTACCTACATAAAGAATCCCAAATTATGCTTAAGATTTAAAACAAAAAAAAGGAGTGGCGACTATAAACCTTTTTATATGAGGAGACAATCTTAACATCATAAGGTTTTTTGGTTTGTTGTTTTTTTTTTGCTGGGTGGGGGTTAATAACTATCAAATCAAAGTATTGTCTCATGATTGAAGTATTGAAGCATTAATTGCTGAAAAGAACAAAGAAAAAGGAAAATGCCCATTAAAAAACAATGACTAAACTTGTTATCAATGTTCATCTTTATGACTTGAACAGACTGCTACATTTGTTGTATTCTCTGGCAATGCGTCCACATCTATAATAACAATGATTAGGAAATTTATTGAAATGAGATGGATATATATATATATATATAGATGAGGATATGTGGGTGTAACCCACACATATAATATTGCTTCTGATCATTAACTGATAGGCTAAAAATGAGTGTATATATATATATATATATATATATATATATATATATATATATATATTTATTTATTTTAAAGCTCACTCTTGATATAACACACACCTACAGCAATACACATGCTTACACATATCATACTCACTCACTCCCTAAGAACCAAATAACACACACACAAGCACTAAACAGAGACACATCCCCTCTCCAGGACCAATAAAACTGTCAAACTGACCAAGAGAATTCAGGGAAGCATAGATCCATTTAGCTCTTATCTCAAATAACAACTTAAAAGAGACTGTTTGACCAACACAAGGAATGTTAAAAGATTCATGTTAAAAAAATTAAAAAAAACAAATGAAAACTACAGACAAAAGTTCATTTTCTCCATCAAGACATTCATTTCTGTAGTTTATTGCTACCAGCAAGCAGAAATATTTCTTCTCCCAATGATGGCCATTTTGGTCGAAACTAGTCGAGGAATCTAAATGAAATAATAATAAAAAAAACGAAAGAATATTAATCTACAACCCAGTGTGTCTGAAGATTTTAATTTTTAATATTTTTTTTTTCAAAATATTATATATATTATAAATATATATATATATATATATATATATATATATATATATATATAAAAATTGTGTATTTCGGCAGCAATCCATTTTTTATACAAGTTTCAGAAAAAATGACTGACAAGATATTGTGGTTAAGTTTTTTATTTAATTTTCCTTGTGTTCTTATAATTTTCTCTTTTTTCTGGACATAAATTATGTAGAAATTGTGTAAGGTGCTTGGACATACAAAAAATTTGGACAGTTTCTGGAAGTTGAACTTGGCTTTCTGATTCCTCAATCCAAGCCACTCTCCATTACACCACAGTTTGTCTGAAAAAAATTGCTACAATGAAAGTGAAAATGAAGATGCTCACAATTTAGCTGAATGATGTTTTTGAATCTGAAAGTAATTTAATCAACTACTATCCCTAGCCTGTTGTGTTCACTTTCACAGAAATTTCCTTTTGAAGACTATGAATCCATGTTTTTCTCCTCACCCACACCAATTATAGGTTAATAGCATTGTAGATTAGACTTTCTTGTCTTGGATGGCATCCAGTCTAAGAGAAGGCAAACTCTGAATTCCCAACTATGGAAAAGAAGATAGGAAATCACTCCACTATCTTTCTCAAAAAGGCATGGCAATTCACAG
>CAHIKZ030004489.1:3130000-3150000 GCA_903632075.3 Acanthosepion pharaonis | reverse complement strand
GCGGATCTATGTGAGAGATCACATTTTTAAATGTGTCCGCTGAAATGCAAAGTGAGTTGGTCTGAGTTCAGTCTAAAGTCGGATGACCGGCTGACCGGTTGAACTCTTTGTCTTCGGGCGGGGAGGAACCCAAACGAGGCTACGCTAAAGGGCGGAGTCTCTTTCTGGGAGGTAAACCGACCCTGAACCCGTTTATACAGGTTTTAAAAGGACATATTTTTGGCCGAGCACACGGGCTCAGAGATCCCACGTTAAACCGGCCTTGTGCCACATGATGCCCTCGTGTGTGGGGGGGGGTGACTGAATATCGCAAAGTGAAAAAGAGAACAAGGCAAGAAGTTGCCCAGTATATATAGCGTAGGGAGAGCGTGCCCTAGTGAAATATTTGACAATTAAGGAGGAGCTAACTCCGACACCAGTCTTTCAAGTTCATATACAAATTTACTATTAGTTTTAGTGAGTGTTTAGGCACCTCCAAAGAAACGCGATACCTAAGGTTTAAAAATGAATTTTTAAAAATAAAAATCTTTCTTGATGCTTTAATTTTTTTTAGTTTTAATTTCCAGCTAATATATTAAATTTAATATTTCCGATAAGCAAAAATGCTTTGCTGTATTTCAAAACTAATTTAAATTAAGTCTTTGTTTTTAAATCACTGATTTTTGTTGCTAAAATCAGTTTACTAGTTTACAGAATTTGCAAAGGAGTAAACCTGCTAACAACACCGATTGACCATAGGAATAGAATGGAATTCTTGTAAAATATCTGTGGAGTCAGCTATGCAAGAATTGTGATGTCCACCATTGCAACACAATGTGTTATTGCACCACCTAAGTAACATTTGCTTCACTACTAATCAGTAGTCTTAAAAAGAAGAAGAATTGTCAATTTTACTTTCTTCCAAACTGCTTTGTTGCTACAGAATTGTGTAAATTTTAATAAATTTAATTGCCAGGATAAACTTGTTTAAAATCCATTTTGGTGTGATGTTTTCTAATTAATGGGCTTGTACACTTGCAAAGTATGAACTTAAATTTGTCTATTTTGGTTAAAACAAAGGGTACATGTATAGAGTAGTGTTAATTACACAGGTTTTAAAATTGGGTGTTCAAGAAATACGGTTTCAAATCCAACAAAAGTATTAGTTGAAGTATTTTGAAATTCATATTATATATATATATATATATATATTTGGGCAGCAACCATCCTTTCAAACATATTTCAATGAATATGCCAAACAAAGCAAATTTTATGAATTTTTTATTGTGTTTTTGTATTATTCTTAATTTTTTTTTCTATTTGGAAGGTGTAAGGGAGTGTAAAAATTGTCTGTAATATCTGTTGTCCAAAGTATATTTAGCCACTTCAGCCATTTTCAAAAGGTTCAAATATATTAACTGAATTATATATATATATATATATATATATATATATATATATATATATATATATATATATATATATGTGTGTGTGTGTGTGTAAAAATTCAGATATAACTAAAAATATATCTGTATAAAGACAGTATAAATAAAAAGGCAAATAGAAAACTTATCTCAGCCGATGTGTTTCATCCTCTGCTGAACTTTATCAAGGCTATTGTAAGGATTTTATTTTACAACAAGTATTTTTGAATGAGCATTTATATTCATCCCTTATGGGTTATGGAATTCCTGATCATGATATATATATATATATATATATATATATATATATATATATATATATTCTTTAAGCTAGCTCCTGTGGAGGGCTGTTGATTGGGCCTTCATCACAATAGGTATGGAGAAGTAGATGTGATAGGCAACAATAAACTACAGAAGAACTCAAAATTGATCGCTGCATTAAAGTATTGCATTAATATTTAAGCTTACCTTTTAAAAGTTCAGTAATAATTCTTCTGCTGCCACTTAATTTAAAGACAATTTGATGTACGTAGGTCCTTACTTTCCATACAAACAATTATTTTTATTTCACAGGTGACTTTCACTGGATTTTGCATTTAATTTTGATTATTCCCAAATTTATTTACAAGTTATAAAAATTGCTATCATACAAAAAAATTGTCACAAAATATTATTTAAAAAAATCGCCAAAAACAATCGCAGTAATGAAAACTTGGGAATCCAAATTTTAAGATTGCAGGTCTGGATCCAGCCCGGAATGTTTTTAATTTGCATTTGCAGTCAGCCTGGTTCCAAAATGGTATGATATGTTGGACTACAGCCTCTAGGATTAAAGTTGAAAACACTGTAATTTAAGAACAGCAATTTTTTCATTTGAACATGAGCTATTGAAAGTTATAGAGTTGTATCCCTTTAATTGTCTTTATCAGTAGAAACCATGATCTGAAGACACATTAATTTCAGGATTGTGGATCTGGAATGTTTTTTAAAATTTAAAATTGATATCAAGAGAAACTAAGAAAATGATATAGCTAGAAACATTGGTTCACTGTGTCGAGCTAGGTAATTTTTCTTGCCAGAATCAATCTTATATATTCATAAGTCTACCATTCATCCTTGCTTTTAATATTGTTGCAACATCTGGTCTGGTGCTCCTGCTATATCTTTAGAGATTCTTGATAAAATCT
Organism: Acanthosepion pharaonis; assembly: GCA_903632075.3. Taxonomy (NCBI): domain Eukaryota; kingdom Metazoa; phylum Mollusca; class Cephalopoda; order Sepiida; family Sepiidae; genus Acanthosepion; species Acanthosepion pharaonis. Next base: position 3,147,410 of record CAHIKZ030004489.1, on the reverse strand, counting down.
AAAGAAGAATCTACAATGTTATTGGTCCTGACCTGGCATCTCAGCTTCAGTTACTTTTCTACTTACGTAACATAGCTTCCCTGTGCCTTTTTATAAATACATTCATTGTAATTGTTCTGATGAACATTATTCTATAGTACTTTATGAATTTAAGCACAGTACTAGATTGCCATCTAGGTCTCATCATTTTAGAGCTGAAATGGCTAGATGTAACCGTAAGTTCTATGCTAAGAGTGTCTTCTATTGCACTTCTTGCTTGTGAAACTCTCTTCTGTCTTTTTGCTACACAGTCAACTTTGATCTTCTAAAATTTAAATATAATGTCAATTGTTATCTTCTGTTTTCTTAATTACTTGTTCTTTTATTGTCCTCGCTTCTGAATAGTATAACACTCAGTAACCCCTTGTGTCTTAGTGGCTTTATTGTTTTGCATGGGGTGAAATGATTAATATATATATATATAACTCTAGTTGGCACACATGTTTAAGTAGATATCCCTGCTTATTTACAAAGAGTGAAAATTATATCTACCACCCTAGATCATAAAAAGTTTTATTAAAGAAAATAAAGCTTTTCTCCTAGACTGATTGCCACCCAAGGCTTTAGGACCCAGTCTGTTTTTCTCATATTCTTTCACAATTAGTAATCCCCCCCTTGCATCTTAGTGGCTTTATTGCTTTGCTTATAGTGAAATGATTTCAAAAAAATAGATTTGTTTATAAAGTATGTGGTAAGAAGTAGACTTGTACATTTATAAAAATTGCCTTGGATGAATTAATGTGTTTATCTTTGTCTCTGTTTTGGAGTTTATATCTATCCTCCAATAATCTCACTCTTCCTGTCTATTTATCAAATTTTATTGATATCATTGCAGTGTTCATTCATCTGTGTCTTTATTTAGCAAATGTTTTATTGAATAGACATGAATTCCAACTCACTTTATCGATTGATGAATCTTTGTTTTCTGTATATTTGTAAATCTATTAATCATTCGTACCTTCTGATATTAAAGTGAATGCAGAACAAAAAGCATGTAACCTTCTGCAATACTTCAAGACATTCTCTCATAGAGATTTCTTAGGGGTCAAACAAGTGCAATAGTGTTTGAGGTGAACATCTCACAAACTGCAATTTATTTTTCAACGAGTTTATTCATGCTTTTATAAAAAGATGTTAATATTTAAGATTTTAATAAATTCAGAATAATTACACCATTACTACCTAATTTAAGTGAACTAAAAATAATTTAAAATAGATAATTTATGGCATTTTATTTGTTAAATTTTAAATAACAGAAAATTGTATTTCTACCATGTACCAGTCCACTGCATAGACATGGGCAAAAAATATTTTGGATGAGAATTCAATGGAATGGTAAATAATATGACAATTTGGAAAACTTCTATTAAATAGAAGTTTTCCAAATTCTCTTATATATATATATATATATATATATATATATATAAGAGAATTTGGAAAACTTCTATTTACCGATACAGACACACACATATATAGGAGTAATTAAGTTCACCTATCATCTGATTCACAAATCTCCCTGCTCTTTTAAACAGGAGTAGAGTTTTAACCCTTGTTTTCTGTTTAGGATTAGGTTTCCAGTTCCTTTTATGTTTAATTCAACTCTATACTTCTAACATCTTCACCTAAACTCTGAAACTTTATTTACTATTTATTTATTTTTTCCCTCTATAGGAGTAGATAGATATGTTCCCCTAGTCTTTTGAACAGGAGTAGATGTTTATCCCTTGTATTCTGTTCAAGACTGGGTTTTTGGTTCCTTCTAAAATCTTTGATCTTCAAAAGTTTAATGGCAAAGTCAATTGTTATCTTCTGTCTTTGGAATCCCTGTTCTTTTATTGTTCACTCTCCTTAATAATGTTTTCTTTTTCTCATATTCTCTCACATTCACTAACCTCTTTTGCCTTAGTGGCTTTATTGCTTTGCTTGGAGTGAAATGATTAAAAAAATTATATATATATATATATATATATATATATATATATATATATATATATATTAGAAAAATATTCTCTATAGTTGATTAAAAATTTGAGTACTTTTCTTCTTTTTTACCTAACTCTCGTATTGGGAAATTATGATGATTTTTTTATCACTACTTGCTCCCTCTCTCTCTCTCTCTTTATATTTGAGTATATGTCTGTACATATTTACACATTTTGTACATATATTTACATATGGTGAATAGATAAATAAATTTCCAAATGACTTATCTTCTGACTTGAAATTTCACAATTGTCAAAATAAGATAAATCTACTGAATTCATTAACAGATATGTGTTAATAAATTCAATAGATTTATCTTGTAATGAACAGATCAATGTCTGGGAAATTTCAAGTCAGAAGATAACTTGTTGAATATTTTATTAATCTTTTCTCTATTGATGCTCAGTTTCTTTTTGTAATATTGATTACTGAGCACTCAGTACTCTTCTTTCTTTATGAAAATCTGCTCACCTTAAATGCATTATCCTCCATTAATTTACTAGTAAATGTGCTTTGCTAGACATAAGAAATATTATACTATACACACAAACACACATATCTATATATATATATATATATATATATATATATATATATATATATGTGTGTGTATGTGTTTGTGTGCATACATATGTGTGTGTGTGTGTGTGTATATATATATATATATATATATATATATATATGTGTGTGTGTGTGTAAAATACATAGGAAAGAACTCATTAGGTAAATAATCCAAAGTTCTTTAGTATTTTTTGTTATTATTTTTTAAAAATAGTGCTCGATACAAAAGTAGAGCATAAATATAATTATTTATTTAAAAATATGATTCAAACGTTACATAAGAGTTCTCATGTTTCAAAACATGTTTTGAAACATGATAACTTGTAGCTTTGGGAATCAAATTTTAATATATATATATATATATATATATATATATATATATATATATATATAAAAATTTATGTATGTATGTATATTATAATTATTTTCTATTTTAAAAATATGGTTAAACACTCACACAAACTTACCAGACTCCATCCAAAGCATACTAGTAGAAAATGCAAGCATAATAACTTCATCCACATGTAAAAAATGATTAAAAATAATGGAAGCCTTAATAATAAAAAGAAAAAGCCAACACTCATTAATATTAACTATAAACATGGACACAATGTGCTGACTGTGTTCGGAAAATAAAACATACCTATAACTCTGGAAACATACTCACGACCCATACATCCAGTTAAAAAGTAAAAATAAAATCATCCTTGATAATGGCTAAAAGTATAGCAGAAAGCACTTGGTATTGCAAAACATTTGCACAGTTTCTGCACACTCTGTGTTTAGAAAAGAAAACACCTGTTAAAACACAAGAAAAATTAAATAAAATGCTTAATCTCAGTACCTTGTCTCATCTTTAATGAAACATATATAAATGAGGGATTACTGTCTAAATAAACAATTATAGATATAGGTAGATATACAGATAGATAAGTGCCAGTTCTCCAGAAATACAATAGCTGACCACTATATTTTGGCAAAACAATCATTGTTCTTGCTATTGTTGTTGTTATTATTATTATTACTATTATTATTGAGTGAGAGACCAACACACGATCAAAGTGATGCTGGGATATAAATATACAAAACCCAATATGCCCTTCATGACACTCATGTTGGATAAGGGTATACGAGGCACCTGCATCACAACCAGATGTGAATGATACAGCAACAAGTTTTGAAAATATTATTATTATCATTATTTTTATTATTATTTTTAATAGATAGATAGAAAAAGACTGAGATAGATAGATAGATAGATAGATAGATAGATAGATAGATAGATAGATAGATAGATAGATAGGAACAGGCTGAGATAGATAGATAGATAGATAGATAGATAGATAGATAGGAACAGGCTGAGATAGATAGATAGATAGATAGATAGATAGGAACAGGCTGAGATAGATAGATAGATAGATAGATAGATAGATAGGAACAGGCTGAGATAGATAGATAGACAGATAGACAGATCTATATTTTCCTTTGCCTGGTTGACTAGTGACTGAAACTGCAGAATGTTACCACTCCCACTCACAATAGTCAGAACACTTGTCTATTCTTGTAAAATCTTTCATATGCATGTTTTAAAAGTTTTAAAATATATCTCTTTCTCTCCCCAGTTGGAATATAAAATTATTGATCTGATTTTATTTGCTATTCAATAACTTTTTAGGTGACACCCTACCTCCACAATACACATTAAACCTCACCCATCCAGCAAGTTTGGTTTCAGGCTGGTGTGGAAGTAGTGGATTTTCCAAATCAGTAAAGCTGAAGCTACAAAATAGCAAAATAATGCATCTACTATATTGTATTAGTAATACTGTACATATTATTAATATAGATAAAACTTACACAGGCATCAACATTGCACAAATGAAGGAGGATGTAAAGATATGAAACATTTTCTCAGAAATTTGCTATAAAAGTTCTTTTTAAGTAATTTTGGTCCTTTATTAAATATATAGTGAAAATTTTATTAAAATCTAATTCTTAGTTGATTTTTGGTAAATTTTTAAAATTGACATGTTTTTTACTTAAAAGTTTTCTAATATACATGCTTCCATTTATGTTTTACATTACAGATAAACAATTTTTTTTTTCAGAATATTACTTTTCAGAAACATCTCTGGTTCAATTGAGTCTAGCTAAATAATTTTGTTATCAGGATTTTCTCAAGATTTTCTTTTCACAAGAGATGCAAAGTTTTTGATGTTGAGATTAAATTTTATCTAATTTAAATATTTTTTTCATTCAGGTGTTAATTTTTTCAGACTGCAATGGGCAAAAGACTGAAATTTGTCTTCAGAAAATAAGACAAAGTTCATGCTACAATATAAATTTAGCATCACTCTAATGTGGGTAGACTGACAGTTGAATTCTAAAACTGAACTGTTAGACCCTCATACATCAAAAGCAATGGAAAAGTCCACCATCTTTTATATATATATATATATATATACACACACCCACACACAAAGATTTATGTCTTCACTGCATTGGTCTGTTTTGTCATAGTCAATACTTATCTAATGCTTATTTAACTATCTACCAAACATCTCTCTGTATTTAAGTTTGATGCTCTTTAGGCAGACTATTTTTAACACCATAATCTCAAATTGATTTCCTTTTTGAGTAGTCATTGTTCTTGAGATGATCACCTCTTAAGCACCAAAGAGAAAAAAAATAAATTCTTTTCAGACGAAAAATTATTTGACTTTATTTTTACATTCCCCTCAAAGCCATTCTTCTTTGGGTTTTTTGAAGATGCTTTTTTATTCTCTTACTTTCTCTGTTTCTTTTTTTCTCACTTAATTTACATAATGTGTGTAAACTATTAATTAGGCTGATTTTTGCCATTTAAGCCTTAATTTTAAAAATAAAATATTTAAACTATCAATAAATAAAAATATTAGATATTTAAACAAGAAATAAATTTAAAAAATTAGTTATTTAAACAATTAATAAAAATAGATATTTAAACAAGAAATAAATTAAAAAAATTAATTATTTAAGCAAGAAATAAAATTAAAAAAAAATATGCCTATATATTTTCAAAAACTTTAGAAAATCCCAGAATATTCCCAAAGCTTAACCTAAATATAAGTCATCTCTGACACCAGCTATAACATTGCTACATCATCTTTTGACACTCAGAGCTGATAAATAAAGAAAGGAATGAAAAGGAACAGTGAGTGAGTATATGGAGACAAGAAAATTATGAAAAGAAGAAGTAACCACATTCTACACATGTGCACATATACAGGCATACACTCGGACACAGAAAAAAATCAACCCAACACCAATAGAAAACGCATAAATTATTTTTTTTAACTTAATATAAAAATGATGAAAATGAAAAAATTGACAGACATTTGCTGATACCTCCTGACATGTGGACCAAACAATTGCACAAAGATTTGTCTACAAAACTCAAACTGTTGATCACACCAAATTATGCTCTCCCACAAAAACTATAACTAAGGTCTGCCTAGCATATTCACAATATGCAGTTGAACAAACACAATGTGCCTGAGCAGGCATCTACAGAAAGGATTAATTTCAACATGCATTCATCTGTGATATTGTTGTTGGTGGAACTTGTTGGTGAGTATTGGGTTGCTCATCAACATTTTCTTCTGTGTGAAATGAGTGCTATATTGGACTACTCTTCTCTAATTGGTTCTTTATCTGTGGTATATACTCTCTCTCTCTCTCTCTCTCTCTCTATATATATATATATATATATATATATATATATATATATATATATATATATATTTTTTTGTGGTTTTTTTAGACCAATTACAGAAATGTGGTGTCTTTTAGTGGATAGCACTAATCTTTTAAGTGGACATCTTCGAAAAATCACCTTTTGAAATACTGATTTTCTACCTGGATCTAAACACCAAGTGGTGGTGATTGGGATGTTTTAATTATCTCTTCTTATCTTATCAGTTAACTTCACTTAAGGCATGTTCTATTTGTTATGTATGTGTCTATGTCTGAAGGTTAAATATACCCTCAGACATTAACACACACATGCACATGATAGGATAACTGGTAACTTCTGTTTGTTATTTTTTTTTTACATAAGTATATATCTATATTTGCATGCAATTACCAAGGGACTTGGTTTCTGTTCAATATTCATTGGCTAATGAGTGATATTTAATGTATGTGGATGTCAACACTTGTAGAGGCATGATAAATTGAATGATATATAGATACTTACAGACAGTTATATATTCTGGTAGGTTTGTAGATAGGTATAAACAGATAGACAGATAGATAAATGCTGAGGTAATTCTGAAAAGTTCTTGGCTTAGCCAACTTTTTAAACTCTGACAAAATGACCAAACATTATGTATTCTTATAGGAAAGGCTTTTCAGTACCCTCTCGAAAATGTAAACAAACTTAGATAGATAGATAGATATGAAAATATTTACATAGATATGAACAGATAAATAGATATAAACAGACATATAGATAGATAGATAGATATGAAAATATTTACATAGATATGAACAATATTAGATAGATATGAACAGATAAATAGATATAAACAGACATATAGATAGATAGATAGATATGAAAATATTTACATAGATATGAACAATATTAGATAGATATGAACAGATAAATAGATATAAACAGACATATAGATAGATAAACTGATATGAACAGACTTAGATATATACATAGAAACAGACAAGGATAACTAGATAAAATACAAACATGAACATACTCTGGAAGGAGATATGAATATAGTTGATAGTTAAAAACAGGTTGAGAAGTTGGGATAGATATAAATAGAAAGAAATAGATACAGAGATGGTAATTGACATAGATAGACAAGGATAGATTGATGTCAGTGCTTATAATGACTCATCATTATCAACATGGTTCAACAAATATACAAGTACACTAAACCTCATCTATTATTCAAGACAAAGGTTCCTGTTTATTACACTGCATTTTCTATCGTTCTCTCTCTTTTTAAAATTGACTTTAATAGATGAAAAATTTCAGCAAAAAGTACACATTTTGATGATCTAAAAAAAAGAAACAAATTCTTTTTATCTTTTTTTATAGTTGAGCTTGTGTTTGTTAATATATTGATCTATTCTGTTTGTCTATTCCATTATTCTGTGCATTCAGAGGGAATATTCCCAGCAGCCTTTGTGCTTCAAGTAAAGTTGCCAATAGATCTCAGCATTTTTATCTTTTTCTTCCTATTTCTTCTTCTTCTTTTTTTCCACTATAACTTTAACATCTCTTCCTATCCTATCAGTTAACTTCTCTTAAGGCATGTTCTATTGATTGCAACCAGCAATATTACTTTGTTGTTAAAAATTTATTTTAATGTTGTAAAGTTTTCTGTTGAATTCTTCTCTTTAAACCTGTTCAAATTTCAATCTATTCTTGGTTTTAGGCAATAATTTTTTTTTCTATTTCTGCATATCTGTGAGTTATCATAGTTAAGGGACTGAATTGGAGCTCTTCAATGTTAGAAAAATGATGCAGTTCTTTATTTTTCTTATTTCTGAGTAAGTGAATAGCAGAAGGATTTTTTGGAGTAAGTTTTGACCTGTACATTATACAAAATGTTGAACCCTTTTACATACTAATTCATTTTTATACTTTAACAATACTTCTATTATTTGTGTATCTGGTTAAAATATTGATTTGGAATTATTTATAAGACATTAGAAAATGGGGCTGGCTTGACTTTGCATAACATTTCAGCCTATATTTTATTTTCATGTTTATACTGACACTTGTATTTTTATTACTTCAATCATTATTTTTAATATATTTTAACCCTGTAGATTCTCCTATGGATTATAGAACCACACATTTACCATCTTTGGTGTAGCTGCTATGGTTTCCATAACAAGTATGATTTTACAAGTTGGAGATGCTAACTCCATGCCTAACTAATTTTGAATTCAGAGTTGTTCTTCTCCTAGACTGGCTTCCAACCAAAGCTAGAGAGTCTACCTGGTTATTGACATCTAGCTGTGAGAACAGATGGATTCATATCTTTCCAAGGATATTTATGTGAAAGTGAATGCAACAGCATTGGTTTGAATTTAAAATCAACATTCTAATCTCATTCTCTATGCTGATAAATATAACATGCACATCCATTATATGAACAATTAATTTTTTTTTTGCAAATATTACAATTAAGCACATATAGTTATTGCTGTTAATTTTAGGGATTCATGAATATATTAAATGCTTGTACAAGTGTTCAAAATATTTGATTACAATAAAACTTTTTTTAAGATCTACACATAACTGTAGAGTGTAGATCAATCAAGATTGATGACAAATTAAAATATATTGATAAATAGAAGAAATCATTAAATTTATACAAGACTCAAGAGAGGGTATTTGACCCTAGCAATAAATTTGCTGTTTATATTTTTACAATATAGGAATAATAATTCCATAGCTTTATATTAATTATTAACTTAATTTCAATCTGTATAAATTTTCGCTGTATAATTTTTAATCTGTTATTGCTACTATTCACAGCTGAATTAAGTGCACAATTGAAAAATAAAGATTTGTTGTGTAAAATAAGCACTTTTTTATCATTAGGTTGTGGAGTGAACTTAATTTATTCACATCAAAATTTATTTAATGAATAAACATTTATTTTTTTACAGCACTTTTTTGATTTTGGGCTTTATCATTAAAAATCAAGTCTGTAAGTTAACTGAGCAGTTTTATTGAAAACATGAAACATTAATAAAAACCAAATTCTACCCCACTACCACCACCACCATCATTATCAACTACTGCTACTACTACTACTTGTTTGCTCTATTAGTTTAATCATGTCACCCCAAGCAAGGTGATAATGCCACTAGGATGCAGGTTGTTACATGGAGTAAAAGAGAATGAGAAGACTTTCGTGAGTCAAAGTGAAGAAAGGACAATGCTCAGGAAAGCATAAGATGGCGACTGATGTTGCATTTAAATTTATAAAGATTGTAGTTGTCAGGAAAGCAAGAAATCAGAAGGGATCTTCGCATGTGAGAAATGCACAAGAAAAGAAACTAATAGAATAGAAATGGACAATAATAATAATAATTTTGAATATTTTTTTGCAAAATTGTTTGCTTTTCTTTTTTCCAGAAATTTTTTTTTGATTTTAAGATTATAATCTATTAATTATTAAAGTTAATTTAATCTTAATTATTTATTCTTCCATGTAGACATCATCTTATTCATGAAGAAATTGATTTTAGCATTTTTAGCCATTATCCACAGTGGTCCAGTTCACAGGTTGAAAGCAAAGTAACATAGTTTAAATCTCATGATTTGTTGATTCAACTTAAACTTCTGTGTTGTTTAAAATTTTGTTTTTAGTTCTCATGATCATCAGAATTAAAGAGAGCCTTCAAGAAATTACTCAGTTGTATTTTATAACACTTTTTTGCCAAGAAAATGTCTATAGTTTTAATGCAAAGAATTGTTTTTCTTTTAGTTTGGCTGCGACTAGTGTACAAATATTTTAGGTTCTGATCACATATAAGCCAACACATATACATTTCTAAAAATATGCAGGGAATAATTTTGTGATTATTTTTTAAATCCTTTTTTCAATGTGATATATCCATAAGTCATCATTTTTATGGCTCCTGTAGTTAAACTAATATATTTTCTAATATATGGAGTATGTTAAATGGTTAAACAATTTAAATTTGAAATTTGATCATCTTAGTAAATAATAAAACACAGAATCATAATTTAAAATATTTAGATCAGAATGTATTAAACTAAATATAAAGGCTTACATATATGAGGGGTGCTGAAAAATTCTTAACCTTACCAAAATGTTCTTCAACCTTCTCCTACCCCAAACCTGATGCTTATTCATCTGGTCAGATTTTGGGAAGTAGGTTTGACCTAATAAATTTTCATCCACCCTGTAATCTATTCCAATGTGTGGTGTTGCTGGCTGTAAATATCTTGCAAGTTTAGACTCTGTATTAATACTCTGTATATACTCCTTAGGCACAAATAAATGTCTATACTCTCACCTGCATACCATCTTAGATATGCCAAATTTCATCCTGCAATGCATTATTCCATGCCTCTTTTACTTGTCAATACAATACAGCAAGATTTGTAGGTGAACTAACAAAATGGTTTAGGCATTGTCTGCTCATGTTCTATACATGTTCAATGGGAGACAGTGCTAGCAATCAGGACAGCCAGGGAACTTGTTGAACACCTTGCTGAATATGTTGAATATCATGAACATGATGGCATTATCCTGCTGGAACAGCAAATTGACTTTCTGTTGCAGGGATGGCAACAGAACAGGTTTGGCAATCTTGCTGACTAGGGAAGTTGTTGAACATCTTCCAGAACATATTTAGCAGCATGAACATCATGTTAGCAGGCATTACACTGCTGGAATAGAAAACTTAATTCTGTTGCAGAGTTGGCAACAGAATGAACTGAACAATATTCTTGACATTATGGTGCTGTTCAATATTCATTCCACAAAGATCAGCAAGAGTTGTGACTTATGACATCTCACCTTATGGTACCAGGGGGTTGGACCTGTGTATCATGAGTAGATATGCTCTGGAAGATATTGCTCCCAAAGTTTACATTGAACATACAAATGACTATCACTTGTATAAAAGAAGAACCTATTCCCATCACTAGATTCTACAGAATGATATTCAGTCACCAAGGTGATCTCCCAACATCATTTTAAATGTGCATGGCACTGTTGTAGATATCTGGGTAGATGCGGATATGCAAGTTGTCCTGCTGCAAGTAAACAATTCTATATTGACAATTAGTGGGGTGCACATTTTCTCTGATATGTATTGTAGATGCTTTGTCTCTTACTACTCCTGCCTTGGTAAAGCATTGATCTTGGTGAGTGTTTCTACTACATGACCATCCAGAACTTGATCTTTACATCTTGGATTGTTCATTTGACTACTATTGCCAATATCAAAGCACCCTGATACATCACATCCAACACACACACAGCATTTCTCAAAAAGGACCATCTAACTTATTAAAAGCCTGACCCCTCTTCAATGGTTTCAATTGAACAAAAAAGAGCATATGTCCATCTCTAAGGCATAATAGCTGCTTACACTGGACTCTTTCACTACACTTAACATTATTGTAGCATTTGACAGAGATGGTGGACTGGAATGAGTGGTATTGTAGTGCAATATTGCTAAAGACTTTGAAAATGTTATCATAATATCTAAGTATATATATATATATATATATATATATATATATATATATATACATACTGCATTCAAGTCAAAATTGGTATAATTTTTCAAGGTATTATAATTTTATTTTCCATCTTTGTATATATGAGTGTGGCTCAATAAGTTTGCAGCCTGATTGTTTTAATGCTTTTTTTATATCATTAAGCTTATTGATAAGGCTGTTAAAAAATCCAAACTTCAATATTGAAATAGGCTTCAGTCCCATTCCCAAAACCTCCTCATTAATAGTTAAAAACATAGAAATATGAAAATGGAAGTAGATTCTTGAAGAGATAATGCCAATAATATTGAGCAGACTATGATTTTCACATTGGAATAGCAATAAATTCTACTCACATGAGTGGCCATTTGATTGGAGGCAGGCATGCCGAGTTAGGGTAAGGCATCATGCAGAGATGAGAATTTTTTTTCTTTTTATGCTATCAGGGGTTATAAATCTCTATTCCCCTAAAACAATGATTACTGACTAATCATTGATTGATTGATTGATTGATTGATTGCTGAGGTCATTAAAAAAATTGATCAAGTTATTTCATTAATTCTATATTGTTAGCCTTTCAGTTAGGCAAGTGAAAATGATGCTTCATCTTTTTGGTGAATACAAAGTATTTAAGAACATTTCATACAAAAAAAAACCCTGATTTCTAGTGTTTTTAATCAGTTTTATAAATATTACTGTCTACTTAATTGATGCTTGCTATCAACCAAAACTAAACTAACTTATTTTTCATGAAATTTGACCATTTTTGGCAGCATTTTTTTATATTTCTTTGTTATTAGATGAAGCATTAACAATTATTATTAATTTTGTCATGTATTTACTTTCACCTTTTTTATTATTTTCTTTTTTTTAACAAGTGATTTACAAATGAAATTAAAATTTCACAAATATTTAAAAATAATATGAAAATATAAACAAATAATTCAAAATAAAAAAGCAGTCTTTCTTTTCCAGATCAATGGATAAATTAAATTTAGCCTTCATTTATTTATTTTTTTTGTATACCATGAGTAAAATATTACTTTATAAAGCACCAATTTTATTTTAATTATAAAATCATAAATGCAGTTAAAAAAGATTAGGCAAACATGGATAAATGTGCCCACTAAAAAATGCAGTGTCAAAAGGTGTCAGATCAAAACAATCAACTCTGAAAAATCAAACACAAATTCTATGTGAATTTAATATAATCTTCAGTAAATATGGACTATCGTGTCTGCAAAAACCAGAGTGTCAAAAGGACAGTTTTTCCCCCACTGACACTGCTATTATTTTAACTATCTTCATTCTTTGGCAATGTTTATTGTTTTAAAAAGCAATGGTCAGAATTGTAATAAAGCCTAAACATATGAAAGTGAATTTATTTTCTTTGTTCTTTAGAATTGACAACAAAAATAATAAACACTATTTATTTTTTATATTGTTTATTGGAATGGTTGGCAAAACTTTGGTTAATTGTCAATTGATTCAAACTTTATAAAATGGTAAATAATAAGGATTTCCTTATAGTTAGTTCACATATTTTGATAATTTAGTAAATGTTTATAAATTTATGAATAAAAAATTGTTTTCATATTTATTTCTTTATAAATTGGTAAATGATAACTATTGTATTGCATTAGTTTTAATACAATTGTATTAGTTTTTAGAATGTTGTAAATATAAAAGTATTCTTGTAAATAAACAATCTAATAAATAAATGTATTGTCTAATATTTTATTGTAAATTCTCAAGAACAAAAAGATGTAAAAATTCATTTTCAGTATATGTTTGGGCTTTATCACAATTCTAATAATTTGCTTTTTAAAACAATAAACATTACCATAGGGTGATGGTAGTTAAAATAAAAGAAGTGTCATAGGAAAAACCGTCCTTTTGAAAATATGTTTTTTTGCATACACAATAATCCATGTTTACCAAAGATTATATTAAATTCACATAGAATTTCTGTTTGATTTTTCAGAGGTGGTTGTATTGATATGTTACCTTTGTAAACCAAAAATGTTTTGTTGTTTTATCGTATATAGAACATCTACAAAAGATGATCAGTACCAAAGTGACACTTAATATAAAAGAAAGATCTCTTATTCATAATCAGTCATTACATGCAACAGTCAAATCCAGAAATAAGAACCAACAACCTTCTCTTCAAAATTCAGAGGGAAAAGGCTTGAGGTTTAGTTCATATTGAACTCAAATATTAAATTTAGCATTTTCAGTATTTGCTATCTTTTGCCATAATGAATTACTTTCTAAACTATTTTTTCTTTGCTTGAAGAGAATGTGAAAAGATTGTCCTAAAATGAAACTGTACCCCAAAGATATTTTATTTATTTTTAAAAAAATTGAAGAGTTTTGCTTTATTCTGGATTTAGTTTTAAAAATAGTTGGAATTTAGGTGCACACAAACAGTCATTCTATGAGACATAAAAATAAAATCTTTTTATTTTGTCCTTTCCATTTCATTATATTTTACCATAAACTGGTCTAATTTAAGAATGCTACAATAAATTAAAAATAAATGAATAATCACACGTAAGATATTTACTGGAAAGTAAAGAGAAGATGAAATAGTTGATAGGGTGCATTGGAAAAGCAAAAGATATCTTCCAAATCTAAACAATGTATTAAGAATCAAGAAAGTTACACTAGAAAAATGCAAAAGAGTACAGTCTTCTTATATGGCTGTTAATGCTGGAGAATTTCCTCACAGAAGAGGAGACTTGAGGCAAGATACATGTGGTTCTACAGAAGGATGCTGAGGATGCTATAGACAGAGCATGTGAGTAATGAGGAAGCTTTAAAGAAAATCAAAATATAAAAAATGCTTATACTTAGAATCAGAAAAGAGACAATTTAATTTCTAGGACACATAATGAGGAAAGAAAGCCTGGAAAATTTGACACTCACAAAAGCAAGGAGGGCAAAGGGAGACAATGAGTAACCTACCTAATGAGCTTGTATAAATGGATGGCAGAATAGAGAGTGGGGGGGATAGTAAAAAAAAACACTGCTAAGAGCTAACAAGGATAGGAAGTTGTGGAGAGTCATGATTATTCATGTCTTAAAGAGACACAGCATATAAAGAAGAAAGTATTTTTATGTTATCTTTTTTATGCATACATTTCATTTATTTATATGATACTGCATATCATATTCTTTTATTTTCTCATATTCTTTCATTATTATATTTTGCCGTAAACTTTTCTGATTAAAGAAGATTGCAAAAAATTAAAAATAAATAAATAATCATATGTAAGATATTTACAGGAAAGTAAAGAGACAATGAAATAATTAAAAGGAAAATTTAATAAGGAACAAAGAAAATAATGCTAAACTGTTATATAATATCAATCCTCCAATATGGCACTGAATGCTGGACAGTCTCCTCCCAAATGAAATGGAGGCTTCAGGCAATAGAAATGCGGTTCTGCAGAAAGATACTGAGAATAACATAGCATGTGAGAATAACAAAAAATACTTTGGAAATATCAAGATAATGTATATTTAATTTTAGTAATAGTAACATTAGCTGTTTCCTTATAAGGAAATATTTAGCACTCACTTACTGAACAGACAGTACAACTTTCGGTTGAAATTTATAAAATCATTCTCTTCAAACAATCTTTTAGGAAAACAGGTTTCTCAAGTTCAGTAGTTGCCATCACTCTTTCCAGTATTGATGGGGGTTTCCTTCTTAACCTTTTTTTTTTTTCTTAAAGTAGTGAGAATGTCAACATTATATCATTATTTTCTATCCAAATTACATGTGCTATCCATTTTAGTTGTTGCTGTTGTTGAAAATCCTCAAGTGATATGGGATTCTGTTATCTGATGCAGTTCTTTGTGATTCTGTAGTGCTAGTCCATAATATTTGAAGAGGGATGGTCTTTGTCAAGACCCTCAGGCTTCACTTGCTCAAACCCATTTTTAACCATTGATCTTACAAAGTGGTTGTATACAGCTGACAGTATTGGCTGTAGTGAAGACCTTGGTCATTGACCATTTTTATTATTAATTTTTATTAGTATGTACTTTTATCATAATTCTTCTTTTTTTTGTTTTTGGTATATCTTATGTTACTTTCAGTGAATGAAAATATTTTTCTCATTGTTCTATAGAATATAAAATCTGAAATATTTTATACCTATAATTACATAAATAAATTATATCTAAAAGGTTTATCTACATTTATGCTTGGCTTAACAAGACTTTAACTCATGAAAAGAAAACAAACTCTGATTTACAGAATGTGTGTACATCCACAATATAAACTGTTATCTGCTTTTACAAATGGCCTTTTTTTGTTGTTATATCTCATTCAGTATACACACAATAATATAAAACTACTAATGCTAAAGAGACTAATGGAGTTCCTCATGCACAAAAATCTCATTTGAATTTTATTAGATTGTCCACCCCATACTTAAGTCCAGAAATATATTCCTTCTTTTCAAATTCATTAATTCAAAATCCAGTAAAAAGAATGAAAAAAATGTCTGCATGCATTGAATTGAAATATTAAATATAAAGGCTTCTTTTATCACTTTGTAAAATTATCTTTGAACAATCATATAAAATATAAAAAAAAATAAATAAAAATTATAAGTAATATTTGTATAACAACAAGTAAATAAAACAAGAAGAAATAAGAATATAAAAAAATTCTCAGAGTTAACTTGTAGAAAAAGGCAATATGTTAAAGGTAAAAGACAATAGGAAAACTGTATTATTAGCCGATGTATTTCATCCAATGTGGACTTTTCCAAGGCAAAAATGAAATGAAGTTATTAAAAACAAAGTAACTATTAACAACAAAACAAAATGTCCTTAATTCTTCTAGTTGCTAAGGACATTTTGCTTTGTTGTTAATAGCTATTCTTTTTTACATTTAACAAGAAGAAATAAGTGGAAAAATCAAATCTTATTAAAAATACCCAGTAGGATAATGATGAAAATATATATATATATATATATATATATATATATATATAGTAAATAAAAAAAGCTTAAATAAGTAAAAAACGAAACATTTAACTATATATCAAATAATAATAAATAATTAAAATTAATGGTGTGTATAATAAGATAAAAAAAGCAAATTAAAAAAGTAAAAAAAAATGTACCAGGGATGAAAGATCATTAGAACAGATCCAGTTCCTGGGCCTTCTCAATACTTGGAGGAGCCTCACCCTGATTGACCATGTCTTGAAGAGTGTTGACATACTCAGCATGATTGGCCAATTGCAGATTGGTGAGGTTATTTAATCCATAGTTGGAGGTTTTGAATTCAGAGTTATCCTTGTCTTAGAGTGGTTGTCTCACAAGGCTATAGAACCCAGTCTGTTCTGCTATTTACCCAAAGATGGGGGTAGAAGAAATGGATTCATACCTTTCCAAGGGTATTTGTATATAAGTGAATGTAATAACTCAACTGGAATTCAAACTTGGCTCCGTGGTTCCTCAAACTGAGCCACTATCCAATACGCCATCAGTCCCCCAAATTAAATAAAGGATGAATAATTTGAA
>CAHIKZ030004489.1:2992500-3122500 GCA_903632075.3 Acanthosepion pharaonis | reverse complement strand
ATTGGTAATCTGAGTTCAAATTCCAGCCTTATCTCTTGTATTCATTTTTGTATTGATGCCCATGGGGAAAAGGCATGAGTCTGTCTCTCCTCTCCCCATCTATGAGTTAAATAGCAGGATAGATTAGGGCTTTAAGCTTTAGGTGACAGTCAGTCCTGGATGAAAGACAACTTTGAATTCAAAACTGTGGAGAAGAAAGTGGGAAACCACTCTCCTATCTTTCTCAAGAAGTCATGTTAATCTTCAGATAATAAAGAAAAGGAATCTGTGGAGTGCCATGACCACCTACATCCTGAATGTAGAAAGACAACTCTGAATTCCAAACTATGGAAACGACAATAGGAAACCACTCCACTATCTTTTCCAAGAAGCCATAACAATTCCCAAATAATAAAGAAATGGAATGTGTGGAGAGTCATGATCACCTAGATTCTGAAAGAACATGGCATAAAAATATAGGACATTAGTATGAACAATGAACAGAATAAAGTTGAGGATATTAAACAGAAACAATAAAGAGGAGGATTCGTAACTGATCAATGCAATAAACTAAGGAGACATGAAGATAATTGCTTCAGCATTAAGCAGAAATAATAAAGATAAGGATATTAGTCTGAGCAATAAACTGAATAAAGTTAAGGATATTAGTCTGAGAAAAATACAGAAATAATAGAGATGAAGATATCAGTTTAAGCAATGAACAGAATAGGGATAAGGATATTAGTCTGAGCAAACTCTGAAGAATTACTTAATCTGTCTTGATAATTTTTTATAGTCCAAATCTTTTTTTTTTTTTATACTTATCTGAGAAAATTTTATTGGGTGTCTGTGAAAGTTTCCATTGTTTTTAGCAGACAAAAACTGCAGGTTTTCATTATGTTTTCTGTTTTTAGTTTTCAAAAAAGAGGGCAGTAGAAACCTTTTAACACACCTCATATTATGAACAGAGCATGAAGTTTCTTTAAACTTAATGCTAGCATTACTCACACAAATTGATTTTTATAAAGAAGTTTTTCTCTCCTACCAACATTCAATTTGTACAATTGCTTAAGACATTAGCAAAATATTTTTTCAGTCTCTAATCTAATTTTTATCATTGCAGAATATCAATGTTTTTCTTCTTTTTTTTTTTAATCTTTGATTCTATATACAGTGGGAAAACTACTTTATTTTTTAATTTTATTTTCATGGAAGAAACACATTTAAAATAGAAAAATTTAAAAAAGTATTTTCTGAAGATGTTGTGTGGGATGTGCTCCACAATTTCATACAATAGAAACTATTTGTATGTGTATGTCTGAAAAATGATTGATTGTATATATTAACTCAAAGAAAATAGATGCTGGAAAGTTCTCAGCCTGACCAAGAAACCCATGCATCCAAAAAACATGATATTTGTTCATTTGGTCCAATTATGGGAAATAGATTCAACCGAGAAATTTTTGGCATTCTATCATGTAGGTATATGTGTAGGAATGTTTCATATATGCATAAAGTATAAGATTTTGTTTTTATGGTATTTAACTATAAATTATTTTATGATATTAATAAGCATGAATGTGTGTTTCCAGTGTGTACAAACATATACACACACACACACACACACAAAATTGTATGTATTTTCTTCTGAACAAATTCAATTATTTTTTTTCTTATTCATAGAAATTTTTCGATTATCGAACAAAATCTGTTGATTTTCCTACGTATTAATGTTTATATTTTTCTTTTAAATCTCTTGAAATATCATTTGTTTGTTAATTTTATTTACATTCTAAAATTTCTCTGCTCAATACATTGGGTTTCATTCAGAAATATGAAAGCATAAATATTGGAAAATAAAATACCTGCATTATTTCACCTTAAAATAAGTGACAGACAAGTAAATAATCCTATTTTAACTTATATATATATATATATATATATATATATATATGCTTGTGTGTGTGTTGCACATATAAGTAGTTGCATCAGTAGGTTCATAGCCTAATGACAAGAAATAGCATTCATTTTATGCCACAAATATATAATCCCCTTTGTCAACAAACTTAAGTGAATATTAATCACATATATAAAACATTATACAGTGAAAATTTCAGATAAAAATTCATCTAATAACAATGTCAGGCTACTGACTTATTACTCTACTCTTCTATGTGTGTGGTTCATTTTGCTCATATGTACACCCATGCACACATGCATATATGTACATATACATATTGAATACATCTGTGTGTGCATGTGTAAATTTGTATGTATTTATGCTTTTGTTATTTTATGTTTTTTATATAAACTTTATATATTCATTTAAATATACAGAGTAACCCGGATATAAGAGAGTTGTCGGGACCGGAGAAGAAGTCTCTTATATACGGGTTTCTCTTATATCCGGGTTTGGTCTATTTTATATACATTAACACAGGCTCTAATTTGGGACCAGAGAAAATCTCTTTTATATCCGGGTCACACTGTATACATTTCATATGTACTAGGTGTGTGCAAAAGTTTCCAGAATTTTTTTATTATTATTTAATTTTTTTAAGATCTTATTAGAGGTACAATATTTAAATGAAGCAATAAAAACAGACAAGTGAGTTTGCACAAAAAAAACTTACTTTCTTCAATTGAAATTTGATGAGTGAAGAGTCATAACCAGTTCGCTCATTCTGGTGTTCTCTTTTATTTTATTTTATTTTTTTAGGTTATAATTTCTTATTGTCAACTACCATTATGGTTCTAACTTCTATGGTTAAGTATCCTTCATACATAGTAATTCTGATACTCCAGAATTACTACATATGAAAGGGTGCTGAAAAGTTAATTATGCCACATTACAACAGTAGTTTTGTGAAGAATCTAGGGATAAGTTGTAATATGTTCCTACTTAAATTAAATTGTAATCGGTTCCTTCCTTCTTGTGATGAAACATTATTTCGGAGTGTTTTTTCCATTTTGTCAGTTGCTTAACCACTATTAGTCTAATATATGAATTTGTATATTATATTTTCCATGGTTAGAACTGTGTAGTGAAAAATCCATATTTTAAATCATTAATTTATAATATATAAATATATATAAGTTTTTATATACCATAAAGTGATTTATAAATTTTATATACTATATAATATATATTCTTACAACATTTCCCCTTTCTTGGCAGGTCTTCTATTATCACAATGTGGGATAATTAATAACAAAAATAATAAAAGCATAAACACAAAGAAAAAGAAACTCAATGAAACTGGCTAGATTATATATACAAACACATATTTAAAAAGCTTCAAATTCCAGTGTCACCTCTCCTTGACAATATGAAAATATATATATATATATATATATATATATATATATATATATATATATATATATATATGATTCTATTGAAAGAATCATATTGATACATCAATAAAATTATTTATATGATATTCTCTCACAAACATGCCTCTAGTCTGATGAAGTCCTAAATGCTGAAACATGTCAAACAAAGAGAGTGAGAAAGGGAGGGACTACTTACCAAAAGTTTTATCAACTTGACCAGCATAAAAAAGATTGATTATGCTAGCAGCTAGTTTCTGTCATATCCTTTAAAGTTGTTCATTCTTTGTTTGTTATTTGCGTTCTGACTCACAAAGCTAACAGCATCTGAATGTGTACAATATTCAGTTTGTGTGCTGTTCAAATTCCCTAGACTTTTAGGCAACTCAACTTATAAGAAGTACAACCACAAAATTCAAGTAACTTAAAGCACAAATATATCTTCTCTCTTTTCTGGTGGAGTGATTTTGAGAGATGTTTGAAATGACAGGCAAGACATGGCAAATGTTGAGTAATTTCACACATCTGTCCCTGTTTCCTAAAACTTTTGGGGAGCATATCATAATTATATATATATATACATATAGATAATATTAGTGGTAAATATACACATACATATGCAAAATATATAAATATATATATATACATACATGCATACACATACATATATATTTTTTTGAATAAAAAAAAATTCCAAGAGGATAGAATCCAGGTAGAACTCAATGTCCAGGACAGAGTAAGGATATAATAAAAAGGCTTAAACACTAATATTCCATGGTCATAATTTATTCCATTGGAATATTAGTGTTTAAGCCTTTTTTATATATATATATATATATATATATATATATATATCTGTGTGTGTGATGGGATTGAGTCAATTTTGAATAATACCATCACTTGGCCTCAAATATAGTCACTGCAGATGTGGCTTTTAGTCCTGCTAGGGCTTCCACTCTCTTAAACATATATTAAAGAAAAATAATATATATATATATATATATATATATATATATATATATATATATATATATATATACACACACACAGAGAGTGTATATAGACATAGCAATCAACAGTTCATGTTGATTGTCAGTTTTATATATGCTCTATCTCGGATGAAATTGAGCAAATTTTAAACAATATATATATATATATATATATATATTACTTCAAGCCTTATTATAGTGGAAATTTTGCATTTGAAATAGACACCCCATTTTCATTTAAACAGTATTCATTATGTCTATTGGCCTGTAGTTGAGAAATTTTAGTAAAGAAAATGTGTTTGAACCTGCGTCCTCCTTTGTAGGCGAAACCACCATTTGATCCTGGTATGCGTTATCACTCAATATAATTCATATACACAGTGATAGAGCATTTATATATATATCCACTATAATAATGTTTGAAGTAATAAAGATATCAGATTAAAAATAAATACATTTAATATATAAATGCATCTAAAATCACAAGGACATAAATTCTTTATTTCTAATATAATATACAATGTTCCTTAAATAAGATTGCCTGCAGCACAAAATAAAATAGATATTGTAATTGAAAAATATTAATTGAAATGTTGTAATTAAAAGAAATTTGATTAAAAAACTGTAATTTAAAAAATTAAGGAAAATCCAATTGAAAATTATAATAAAAATTTTGAATTATTTGTAATTGTAATTAAGAAATAATAATTAAAGAATTTTAAAGAATTGTAATTAAAAATTGTAATTAAATTTCTTAAAGAATTTTGATTTAAAAATTGTGAAAAGATTATAATTAAACAATTATAATTAAAAACTATAACCATAGAATTGTAATTTTAAAAATTGATTAAATGATTTTAATTAATGTATTGTAATTAAAAATTGTGATTAAAAAAGTTAATAGTACTTTTATTGGAATGCCCACTTATTATCTCAATCCCTTTAATTATTTATTGTTTGTAAATAATTGTCCAACATCATCCACTGATAATTAAACATAATCTTGATAAATAACTTTTTAAATCTGAAATTCAGTTGTTTCCTTATAAGTGAAATCAGAAACATTACTGTCTCTTTTGGCCTTAATATTATTAATATATTTGCAGGTTGTGATTCAAATTTTAAAAAATAATAATAATCATTTTTTTTGCTTCTTTTCCTATCCTCTTTAGTTCTAGATTTTTCTTTCATTTCTAGTATTGGACATTTTTCCTTATCATTCTCTTACCTGTGAATATAAAAATATCCAAAATATATTCAGGTTACCTACTTTGGTTCGACCCTCAGCAGTTGTTACAAGAAGATATTGTTAATGCATTAACAAGAAAAAAGTTGGAGTCTAAGCTTTTAATTAGATAAAAGTGGCCAATTCAAAAGCGGGTCTAATTTGGCAGTTCTATATATCTGAAATACATATTCTTGTAAAAGAAATTTTACAGCACTAGATCCTACCTTATAAGGCACACATTCCCCCCCCCCAAAAAAACACACTGTATCTTATAACACAAAACTTGGTTTGGAATAGGCCTTGATGTCAAAGATATCAATTATAACCTAATATCTCTCTGATACTCTGCGCCCGCCCCCTGGTGATCTCAGTATAAAATATACATTTTTATAAATTATTAAATTAACAATTGGGAGAATATATATAAATTCTATAAATAATGTTTTTATTGATTGATTTGTTTTTTATGGCTTATCAACCTTTTGCAGGTTATTTAAAGCCAGAAAATATTTTAAGACTGTAAGAGTGTTTGGAAGATAATAATGATTTACTGATACAAGTCCTACTAATTAACCTATATCTGGGGGAGAAGAGGTCGATTCATATCTTTCCCAAAATATTTGCACATAATCGAATATAATAAACCTGACAGGAATTGGAACTTGGCTCTCTGATTTCCAATTCCAAGCCATTATCCTTTAGATCACTCAGACATCCAAGCTAACAAGGTATTCCCAAGCAGTCACCCATCTAAATATTGACCAGACCTGACATGTCTTAACTTTGGTGATTGTAAGAAAACCGGTGTTTCAACATATGGCCATAATCCGATGAAGCAATATGATTCCCACAATAAAATCATTATCTATAGTGTTAACTATGCTAACTCTAGTGATCTTGCCTAGGATTGAACTCACCATACTTGGCTAACAAATTAGACTCCTACATGGATGTTTTCTAAGGAGTGGCAGTAGTTTATTTCCCTTCCTGACAAAGTGGATTTAACCATTAGTCATTATATAAGATTGAAATTTCTCCTCAGTGTGCATTTTTCCGGGGTGGGGGGGGCAAATGATCGATTTTAACCAGTGACTTGAGTGTCTGCTGTCATGTTCCTCATGTTAAGCGCTGACCTTGTGTCACATCTTGCTTCTGTGAGGAGGCTACGGGTAGATTTCAAACATGTTTCTGTTGTTTGGTGAAGTGTTGTCACTCTGTTGAGCAAGATCCTGTTTTAACATATAAAATTTATTTTTTTTTTTTTAAGAATTTAACCCCATGCAAGGTGGGAGTGCCACTAGCATGCAAGGGGTTACAAAGAGTGAAAGTAAGAGTAAAGAGGGAGAGGTTACAGAGGGTGAAAGTAAGAGTAAAGAGGGAGAGGTTACAGAGAGTGAAAGTAAGTGTAAAGAGGGAGAGGGAGAGGTTAAAGAGGGGAGAGGTTACAGAGAGTGAAAGTAAGTGTAAAGAGGGAGAGGTTACAGAGAGTGAAAGTAAGAGTAAAGAGGGAGGGGTTACAGAAAGTGAAATTAAGAATAAAGAGGAGTGTTTGAGGAAAGGATAAAGAGAAGGAGGGAGATCAAGATCAAGGCATCAAAAGATGACGATTTGCATTACATTTGAATATTTGAAGATTATAGCTATCAGGGATGCAAGTAAGAGGAAGGGAGTTCCACTATCGGGAAGTGTGAGAGAAAAAGCTGTTGGAGTAGAAGAGGTAGTTACATTTAACTGTTTCAACAGTGAAAGGGTGGGACTGAGATGCCAACCTAGGAACACACTTAAATTCATGCAGTTGAGGCAACAGTGAAAATAGCTTGTCAGAGCAGTTGCCATGAAAATATTTATATATTATATTCTCTCATATTGTCTATGAGGAAAAGCAACAGATATTACATAAATGCAAGAAACTATTGATTCCATCAATAGAAACAATTATGCACAAATGTTATAATTAGTTTCAGATATGTGCTAAATTCAACCTTGTGTCACATTCCACTTGAGTGGGTATGTGGTTAAATCCCTACACCTCTGTAAGATATATGTCAATAAATATGCTATATAAAAAACACAGATATTACTTTTAATACATCAACTGCTATCTTAGATATACAATGCATACAATGCAGTAAAATAAGCTTGTCCTTGACTCAGTGCTGCAAGGCAGAACAGAGTTTTAGCATTGCTGTGGCTATTTATATTACCTTAAATAAAACCAAGGAATAGATTTTCATGTGCATTACAAGTAATATGAAACATGTCATAAAACTCTCATTTGCATCATGTGACAGTAAACATGTCAATAATTAAACCTGAAATAACCTTGAAAAATTCCTAGCCTAGCATCATGATATTGTGAAAAGTTGAGGTGGGTGAAAACTTGACCTTGTAAAATTATTCAAATCATCCACAATGAAAAATGAAAGCAAAAGAAGAAAGCAGATAAAGTGTAAATCCAAAATTTTATATTCCAGGAATAGTTGTAGTGATTTTAGACACATGAAGATTTCTTAATGACTTCACCTTGGACTGTTACATCCAACTACTACTCATATTATCATGCAGACTGTTTGGACTCTGACTATTTGATACGTTGTCTTTTATTTATACCTCACATATGGACATAACAGTAGAAAGAAAATGCATGTGAATATTTAACAAAAAAAAGTTCAGCTCAATTCTAAATTGTGTTACTTTATGAGCATATAATTTATAATAACCTAATAACTATACATGCTTAAAAGCTTAAATGTTTGCAGCAAGATAATTTGATATGTTTTGAATGCTGTGTAATTTTTACCTTCCTCCATAAATTGTAAGCTAATTAAACTTTATTTTAAATTGGTATCTACTCAGCAGGGATATCCTATCTTAATAACTTTCATTAAAAAGACATTTTTATCTTGTCTGAAGCAGTTTAAATAATAGAATATGTTCTAACATGTCCATTATAATTTTAATGTCTAATTCATTCATTTCACTAAATCTTAATTTATATGGATTATTAAAGTTTTTCTTTACAATATTACACCTAACTCTGCAACAAGTGGGATTATGTTTGGAGATTGTGACTGAAAAAAGTTCTATTTTTAATATTGTTCATGAAAATCTGTCCACATATTTTTCTTTTGTTTAACCTAAAAAATAATGCCCTTGTTGAAAATCCAAGATAATAGTAGCTTTAAAAAACATCAAATTTATAAAATAAATGAACCTGGAAAATAAATCACCACTCACAAGACCATATAAATGATTTTGAATTATATCAAGGCTGGAAAATGAGGATTTATCAGCTCCAGCCCAAATATAACAGCAATACTCTATGCTTGGTTTAATATAATGCTTGCAAAGAAAAAACAAAGCAGAAGAATTCAGTTTTGGTTGAAGGCAAGAGAAGAGTCACCTAGTGAGGATCAATCTCACTACTCAGTAGTAATGCTCTACTGAACCAGGTTGTTAACCATTACTTCAAGATAAGATTTTTTCCAGAAGCATCATGTGAAGAATAATTTTAAGTATAGTTCTTAAAAAGAAAAGTCAATGCTTTTTTTTTCTTTTTTTTGTTTTCTGATTGGTTCATTTTTATTCTTTTATTCTTCTGAGCTGAAGTGGTACTTCTTTTTTCACTTCAACTTACCTAAAAGTGGAAAACCTCTGAATGAACTTCTCTTTGGGAATCAGTCTTTGTCTTATAAATTTTAAGTTTACTAGAATAGTACCCATAAAAAAATGATGGAATTAGTTATGTATTGATTCACATGTATGCTCTCCCTAGGATCAGAGAGTCTGTATACTCTGCCTAGAAGCAGAGAGCCTATACTCTAACTAGGATCAAAGTATTTGTGTGCTCTGCTTAGGATCAAAATATCAGCACAATGCTTCAAGTGAAAGTAATGAAGGCACTTGTGAGCTGTGAATTTGTCATGATTATTCTTGGAGAGATAATGGTGGAGTTTCCTATTGCCTTCTCCACAGTGTTTTTATTGAGACATCTACCCACCTATATGGAAATGAAAGCTGAATAATTTCAACACAAATGAAAAAAATACTTAAAGCTATTGAGATGTCATTCTACCAATGAATATTAAGAATACCATGGACAGAGCATGCAGAAGATGAGAACGTTCTAAGAAGAAACTGTCATTACAAAGTAAACCTTGATAACAATCAGAAAAAGGTTGCTGAAATTTTGGGTGCATATGATGAAGAAATCTGAAGGTGCAAGGGAATAGTAAAAGATGCCTTCCAAAAAATAAGCAAAGTATTAAGAGATAGGAAAGAAGAATGAAGGAAAAAAATAACTTAGAGAATTTAATATTCAGAAAATAAGAGAAGCAGAGGAAAGCAACGAGAAACCTATTTGACAAGTTTGTGCAAATGAATGGCAATAAAGAGAAATAGGGGTTATAAAGCAGAAAGTATGGCTGAAAACAAAAAAGGAAAAAAAGCAGAAAGTTATAGAGCCATGATTGCCAATATCTTGAAGGGACATGGCACAGAGAGAGAATGAAGATATTGATTTTCTTTTTTAAAACAAATTGGTTGAGTTGTAATCCTCAGTGTAGACACTAAAATTTCTCACTACTTATAACCATTAAAATCAAATGCTTTTGGACTAAATTGGTAGACTACAAGACATCAATACTGTATTATAAATCAATGTTCTACAAAAAGATTTTTAAAGCCAAACTTCTAAATAGTCTCTATCATCCCTGTAAAATATTTATGAAATATTGCTATGAAGGTTGGTTTTTATTGCTGCTACTATTGTCATTATTTATATCATATTCTGTTATATTATAAATAAATACCATCAAAGGAATAAGAAATTGAGAAAGGAAAATTTTAAATCCAGTTAAGTATTATGTTTCTAATTTGTTCCTCTTAGTATATTTTAATTTGATTTGATTTTTATGTGTTATCAACCTTTTGTAGCTTATTTAAAGCCAGAAAATAGTTTTAGACTGTTAGAAATTTTTTAAAAATAATAATGATTTACTAATACAAATCCTACTAATTAACCCATAGCTGGGAGGAGAAGAGGTAGATTCATACATTCGCCAAAGTTATTTGCACATAAGTGAATATAACAAACCCAACTGAAATTGGAATTCAGCTCTCCAGTTTCCTATTCTGTGTCATATTCCATTACATCACTAAGACATCCAAGCTTAGAGCATCTGGTATTCCCAAATAGTCACCCATCTAAGTACTGACAAGGCTCACTGTTGATTAACCGGTGATTATATGAGAACCCTTGTTCCTAATGTGATATGGCTGTAAGCTCTGCATGTTTTGAGAGTTTGTTCTGTTTTAAATGCTAGGCAGTGGTTAGATCCTAGAAATAATGAGTTCTAATTGTCAATATCTGTTGTTTAACTCTTTCTTTGTCAGTGTTTTTTTTAATAAACAAAAATAAATAAATATACTGTTTAATAAATAAATGGAGTGTCTACTCAAATATGAGTATCCATTAAAAATAACATTTAACATCAATAAGCAATCATGTCTTGTATTACAATAACAATGGACTCTCTTATTAGTAAGTTGTCAGAAAATGTTGTTAATATATGACTTTTTATTTCTTTTGTTTTGTGTTAGCTTTAATTGGATATTTTTACTTTTAATAATGACTAGCAGGAGAGCCCAGTGTTGCCCAGGGATGTAACAGTAAGAGATAGATCAAGTATCGACCATCATAAAGACTGAAAAATAAAATTGACAAAGATTATTGATTAAGGTTGACAAACACGCATGTCTTAATTAGTTTTTTTTTGTTTTTTTTAACAAATTGGTCAAACCCAAACTCAAACAAAAACATAGTTTTCAATCGTTATGAGTATCGATTGAATAGAATTTTATTATAAACAATTGTCTTGTAAATGGAATTTTTAAAGCATTCTGATTGTAAAATTAAAGAAAAAAGTGTGCAAGACAATAAGAAACACTACCTGCCAAAAAAAAGTGATGTTTTATTGAAATCGGTTGAAAAATGTAGGAAATCCGATCCCATATATAAATGAACACACACACACACAAATAACCTGGGTTTTATAATAAGTATAACTCGATGAGTTGTCCCCCTTTCATTCTGGCAACAGAATCATGTTTTATCATGTTTTCAAATTGATTTCATGTAAAAACAATTGTGTTTTTCCAATTTTTGGCGCTGTCAGAACCACCGCAAGGTAATTTTACGTAGTCCTGTGAAGTTTTGTTGAAATTGGTTGAAAAATGTAGGAAGTCCGATCCAATATATAAACGTACAGACACACACACAATCTGCATTTTATAATAAGTAAGATTTAAGGGGCAGAATTATTTCTTAGATGCAACAATAGAGTTAACTATATAGATAAAATTGTAAATTACTCATGCAAAAAATATAACCAATACAATTGCAAAATTACTTAAATATTTTTGTCATTTTTTCATGGTAAGAGTAAACTAACTTTTAAATAATTGGTTTATTAACATGTAATTAATGTGTCCTTGTGGGTGATGAATTATTTTTCATTCTATAACCCTTCCTCACAAACAAAAAGTCACAAGCTTCTTGCTGCTCTATTGAAAAGGAGGGAGAGGCTTGCAGCAATTGATTCAGACAAACTATATTCCTTAGTTCCACCAGTTCTAAGCTACATTCCGCCATGCTACATACATTGTAATAAACCACCATCATTCCCTTTGTATTACATTGGTGAACCAGCTTCTTTATTTTTAAATCAATTCACCCCAAGCAAGGCAACAACACCACTAAAACACAAGGAGCTACTGAGAGTGAAGGAGAATAAAAAATCTTTAGAAAAAACTGGAAACCGAATCCTAAACAGGAAACAAAGGATAAACCTCTACTACTGTTCAGAAGGCTGGGGAGGAGTTTGAACCACACAATAGGCAAACCTATCTAATCCTAGAGAATGCTTGCTCAATCACTACAATCTTAAACTGTTCAAGTCTTGGGTCAACTGTTATGTTCCCCACATATCTGCATAAACTGTGACTCTTACTCTGTAACCCTCTATTTCGAGTGGCTCTCAGGCCTTGTACAAGGTGAATATCATTTTTAAAAAAATGTACAAAAACACATGGAAAGAATACATTCTTGTATTATTCTCTTTCACAGATTTATAATAGAGAGCAAAACATCAGTTTGTTCACGAAAGGCATATGGGGAGGTGTTGAAAAGTTCTCAGCCTGGTTTTGATCATAGTATATTCTTAGGTAGATCATTTATGGGTTCGTCTGAGAAGTGAGCACTGGTGTATGCCTGTGTTGACTGCCAGGCCCTCAGTGGACTGGTCGTTAATAACAACTTTCAGGAAAAGAAGGATTTTATGTTAGAGAAAACCCTTCCAGTGGTTCCATAGCTGGAGAGCTTGTGTAGCAAACCTTTGTACCACACATTGTCGAGGGCCTTTGAGATATTTAATGCTATATTCCTTGCAGTATGTGTGTTATATGAAGGGCCTCACTAATTCTGTGTGTAGTGGTAATTTGGACATCAGCAGTAGATCGGGCTGATTGAAAACCATACTGCTCATCGCACAAGAGGTTGTTCCTGTCCAGTTGCTTGATGACCATCTAAATTCCACTTGATTCTATTTATACAGATATTATCTTATGTGTATAGTTAGATAAATCAGCAGAAAATGTCCTTTTAACATCAAACTATCAATCATCAGTGTTGTTTGTTAATTAAATATTGATTGTATTTTTTTAGATAACTTTATATCCATTTTTGTCTCAATTCACTGACAACCTGTATTTATTTTTATGAGGGTTTTATCTTTAATTTTCTGTAGGTTTTTCTTTTCATCTGATTTATATATTTTTTTTTAATTTCTATTGTAATGCTCAGATGATTTCTATATTCTATGACAATCAGGCATACAGCATGGTTATTAAATAAATAATAAAACTTTGAACAGCGAAATTGAATTGCAAAAGAAAACTAGTCAAATATTAATAATGGTAATGCTTTATCTAAGAAATTACAACAACTTAAGGGATTTTATTATTAGAATCAGGCCCTTAGGTTTCTGAGATGTACTATTCCAATTAGCTGTAATGTATATTAACTAATGTTAATTGACCTCATGCAGCTTTTCAAAACACTATCTTACTCTTATCTACTAAAAATAGTTCCTTTTTTCAAAGTGTTTTTATGCCATATCCTTTTTCTTTATACACCTGACTTCACTTCACTTCCATATTTCTGATATAGGACAGTCTACTAAGAGTTTCAGTGTGGTGTATTTGTAAATGCAAAAATATAAGGTGTCAGAATCTCTAGTAAAATCCTCTACACTAGTCTAGAGTGCAATTAACCATTCAGATATATAATGTATATATACTAGTGTAAAATTGACGGCTAGAAGGAATGTATTAAAAGTAATATGTATTATATTGTAAGTAATTTTCATTTAATCCAAGTACAATTTCATAATTTAAAATAGTTCATTGTTAATGTTAATAATTGAACAGTGTACAATTTATCAACACTTCAGGAAAGATATCTATATTTTATCCTCATTGTGTGCATACGTGTATGCATGCAGCTTTTGTATATGTGCTTTTGTGACACACCTTGGGTGTTCTTGAGAGTCAAATTTGCTGAGAAATTAAAAGATTCTCACTAGTGATAGTTGATCCCACAATCCAAAACACCTCGAAGAAAAGTAACTTTATGTAAAGTTTAATTCAAGCTGAAATAAAATATAAACCTTGGCCATTTTGTCTGACTTTACCTCCTCTCTCTATCCCTTTCTATTACCTTCCCTCTCTCTCTCTTTCTTTCTTCCTTTGCAGTTGTGTATCAGTTTCTTTTCATGGCTACTTTCTATCACTCCTTTCGCTTTGATCGTAGTTCACAGAGAGAAGGAAAGAAGGGGATTGCTTTGTAGTTTGTCAGCATGGTAGCTTTTTGTGTGTAGACATGAAGGGGTTCATGACTTCTATGTGTCAAAATTTGTTGTCCCTCAGTTGCTACACACAAAAAAAATTAAATATATATGTGGCATATGATATTTTAAGAATATATATGTATGTTTATATATATTTATGTACGTATATATGTGCGTGTATATTTATGTGTAAATATATATGCGTGTATTTATGTATGCATATATATATATATATATATATATACATATGTATATATTCATCTTGTCCTTTTACAGATATATATTTTAGTTATATCTTAAATTTTACATATATATATATATGTGTGTGTGTGTGTGTGTATGTGTTTCTACTCATCGGTGATTACCACTGCCTACAGACATTTTTTTCTATAATTACTTTTAACAGTCTCCAGTGCCACCTGAAAAAATCCCATATTACTCTTTTCATGGAACAAAACAATCTATAAAACAATAAGCAGATAGAAAAAAAACAAGTAACATTGAGATTATAAATGTTCGGAAATGTAACAAAAATGTTTACTTCTCGTTAATAACAATATTATTGAGTAAATGTATAACTCTATTGTACATAAAAGCACTCAAAATATTGATGTTTACTAAGATTTGTACAGCACAAGACCAAATATAGAGAAATGAATTATGAAAATTCTGAAATTGCACCAGACGCAGATCTCTGGCACCTGTGGGAAACACAATTATCTCAACCACCAAGAAGGCCTACCAACTAAATATAGTCACAACAAAGTAGATATTTATTGAGATCAACTTAGTATGGCACTCAAAGCAAAACTGAACAGACTTCATTCTTGTTTTTTTATACTAAAGTTCATGCAATACAAGGCCCAAGAGCCACTCAATGTTGAGGATTACTTGTTTTTATATACTAAAGTTCACTCAATACAAGATCCAAGAGCCACTCAATGTAGAGGATTAATTTTTTTTATATATTAAAATTCACTGAATACAATGCTCAAGGGCCACTCAATGTAGAGGATTATTTTTTTATATACAAAAGTTCACTAAATACATGGCTTAGGAGCCACTCAAGGTAGAGAATTGCTTTTTATATTAAAGTTCACTCTATACAAGGCTCAAGAGCCACTCAAAATAGAGTAATATTTTTCTTTCTTTTTTTTTTTTTTTTTTTTTGACTAATGTTCACCATATACAAAATAGAGGGATATTGAGTGATGCTGAATAAGCATAAAAGGAAGAGATAAGACATATAGTTTATGAGATTATGTAGGAGATATCCTGGTGAAACCTCAACTTGAGGAGGTCAAAGTTGTTGTGATTGAGAAAACACCATCTTGTGGGTATGCTCCACAAAGTAGCAGTTCTTGGGAAGAAGATGTCTGAATGGAACTTCCTTCTTACTAATGGAATATATAAGGAATGAGGATGATTTGTCTCAGTGAACATAGCACAGCAGCTTTTAGCTACAATAGTCAGAACCAAGGAATTGTAGCTTGTCAGAACATTTGCCATGGAAATAGTGATAGAGTAGTGAGAGATTTGAGTATCCACTAAAAATAGCATTTGAATTAATATATATATATATATATATATATATATATAGTACAGGTAATCAGTCCATTGGTATATAATCCGGGTGGATCCTAGTAATACTAATTATTAAAACTGATCCACAGAGAGCTTGATGTATTTATTGTAACAGAACATATGTATTTTTTACAGCAAAAAACATTTTGCATTTTTGCTGTAATCTCTCTCTCTCTCTCTCTCTCTATATATATATATATATATAGTTTCAATGTATGCTATATTTATTTAATAGTGTCCAATATCAGGGATTGAGTATATGTAACTATAAAAGAGGTCACTGACATCAACACCAAACAATGATCACAATCAGACCTGAAGATTGTGTTCAAGCATTAGACAGACTGTCACTGCTCAGTGTTGATCTCAGTGCCCATGTTTATTTATATATATATATATCTATATATATATATATATATATATATATATTAATAATTTCTTCTTGCTAATGCTTCAAGTTGCAATGTGTAATGAGTATAGTAGTATCCCTTCATGGAAAGTAAACCTTACAGCCTGAAGAGGGGTAATATGAAGACACCTAACCCTTCCTTCTGTTACTTTCCTTCTTTGCTACCTACCTACCTGCCAGATGTATATCTTTATGCCGCTCCTGCCTGTCAAAGTACCAGTACGGTCTTCTTGATTTTTTATTTTTATTTTTGTTTTTTAACTCCTCACTGCTTCTTTCGTAACAAGCTTACTTATTGTACTACTGTTGCGGAAAGGAGAGAAGTTTACTGGCTTTGGGACTGGAGAAGTCAGTCTTGCATTAAAAAAAAAGAGAAAAGTATAGGTCAGGGCAATAAAAAAGTTGACAGAAGTTTAAATTTTAAAGCCTTTTTTTCAGTTCTTTGAAATTTCATGAACAGAAACTTTGGGGTTTTTTTTAACTCTCTGAAGAAGAAAGTTTCATCTTTACTTCCAAAATCAAGGAATTTCTATTCTTGGGTCTCAGAGGTCACAGGATATTTCCTAAATTTCCCTGATTTTTTCACCATCTAATCCTAAAGGATTAGAGGTAAGTTATGATTTAGTAGTTTAAGTTTATGAATGTACACTACAGGATATAGAGAAGTACATGAGAGATGTTTTTAATCAGTACTTTGAATATTTGGAAAGAAACTTAAAAGTTAAACAAATATTGCTGCTTTAGATTTTTGTTCAAGACATTTATTATTTTGAATGCAGTTTTAAAAAAAAATTTAAATAAACATTGTTATTGAATTTTTGTTTGTTGCCAAGCTACAAATTTTTATTTGTTTAATGATGATATTTTTTATTGTTTTTATGAATGACAATATGCTTTCCAAATATTTAAAATAGATGCTTCCAATGAAAGTTTAATATTTGCCTTTTACACCATAGGATTTTATTGTTACTGCAATTATTTTTTGACTAATTTGACATTTGATTTGATGATAATAATCAACAGCAATTTTGTTTGCTTTTTCTTCATTCATTCATATTTCAACTCATTCTCCACCACCACCACCACCACAAAATTGACAAAAGGGAAGCTAAGTTTAATGATGTTGAACAAGAATGTGACTTTTTTTTTTAAGTTAGTGGTCATTATTTATTAAATATTGTTTTTTTTACACTTAAAAAATTGTTAACAAATGACTGTTTTTTCTCACATTTTTCGTATGTTTATTTTAAATGTTTTGATAACATTCAAGTTAGCTCTGAGAAAAATAAATCTCTATAGCGTAATTTATTCATCGGTTGGAAATTTTATTAGTTCTTTATGAACTCTTTTTCTATGTTAATTTTATAGCTCAAAAATCTTTTTTATATGTATCTTGTTTTTTTTGGAATTGAAAAAGAAATAATGAAGCAAAAAATTTTCGAGGAAAACAAATTGATCCATATATATTTTTTTATGCCTGGAAAAATATTTATAAATTTCTTATGACCAATTTATATTAATATGCAAAACAAAACATAATTAAGTGATACAATGTTGAGTGATCACTTTGTTCGTTTTGCAGCTTTCAATATTTTACTTATAATTTTGTGATGAAAAATAGTCACTCATCAGACAAAATAAAAAAACATTTTTTATTTCATATTAATTTACCCATTTCTCTTTATTTTAATTTTGGGCAATTATTATTTTTCTCACGAAAACAAAAATTACTATACGCATTTTTCAAATCATTATCATGATTTTATGGTACCTAATTGATTACAAATAATTACATTCATCATTATGAATTCATTTCTCTCAAATTTAAAATACTTTTTTTTTCTCAATAATTTTCTCACCAAAGTTGATTTGTTTTTTTTTCTTTTCTTAATAACTGGATGTTTTTCTCAAATTATGAATTCAAATTAAATTATTTGCTTGTTTTATTTAATAGCATCTAATTTTACTCTCTGAGATTTAATTTAAAAAGAATACTAATAGTAATTTCATTTCTTTTCTTTATTTTTTTTTTTGTCTGTTTTATCTTTTCAAATAAGTGTGGGAATAGAGTTATTCCCCTTAGTAAGGAATCTAATTATCCTCAGATTAAATATTTTCATATTAAAACAAATAAAAATTGTTCTCTTCAAAAGTTTCTCTTAGTTAGCTTATCATATTTCAGTTAACTTTTAGTAGTCTAAAATTTCAGAATGTAAACTAAATTATAATTTGTGTGATGACTTACTTCTTTAATCTCATAGGGTTTTATAAAGAAAAAAGCATTATACTAAATCTAACTTGACTGATGAAGATAATTTGTGAATATGAAATGAAGTGATCAGCCCCTCATAATATCTGATAAATAAGGAATGTCAGCACTTAATTCTTAACTAAGTCCTTCAATCTTACTTGAACACCTCATTTGACTAAAATTAAAACAAAAGTTCTGATGAACTTTCTTCTATGGTACCTAGACTTTATGAATTTAAGTGCAGTACTAGATTAGAAAGGTCTCATCATTTTACAGTTGAAATGGCTGCTAGATTTAACCATAAGTTCTGTGCTAACAGTTTCTTCTATCACACTTCTTGCATGTAAAACTCTCTTCTGGCTTCTTGCATCCCAATCAACTTTAAAAATTTAAATACAATATCAATTGTTATCTACTGTCTTCTTAATTCTTGTTCTTTTATTAATAACTCTCCTTAATAGTGCTTTTTTTTCTCATATTCTGTAACACCCAGCAACCTCTTGCATCTTAGTGGCTTCATTGCCTTGCTTGGGGTGAAAAGATTAAAGAGAGAAAAATAAGTGAAACTAATTGAAATAATTTTCAAATTTTCCAACAAAAATACTTTTGCTAAAATCTGAAATGAAGAACCCACTGCATGTAAATATTGCATAGCGCTTTACTTCTCAACATTAACTATCATTAAATCTATTTTATATAAGAGCTGATTCTCTGTCCATGACACATTGCAGGTGCATATGTAATGTGCATACATATTGCCATTGTGCATTAAAAAACTTTAATAAACACACATGCACACCACAATTTGAACAACTTTGAAATAAGACATTAGGATAATACATTGCCCTCATACTTAGTCTGGACAATTCCTGCCTTGGGCTGAGCAATAAAACTATAAAGTTGTAGACAAGAAAGTAAAATAAAACCATAAACTTTGAGACTTCATGTGTGTCAAACTATCTCTTTGCTTTCATGTATGTATGGTGGGGAAATAATCAGCTTTTCTTTATCTTACCAGTCGTGAGAGAGTCTTAATATCTTATTGATAATTAAGTGTGGCCTTTTGAAAGCATTTTTATTATTACTTCTTTATTATTTGTAGCCCTTTGGAAGCATTTCATTACTGCTTCTATATTATGTAGTCCTTTGAAAGCATTTTTATTATTGCTTCTATATTCAGTGTGACCCTTTGAAAGCATATTTATTATTTCTTCTATATTCAATGTGGCCCTTTGAAAACATTTTTAATATTGCTTCTATATTATGTGTGGTCTTTTGAAAGCATTTTTATTATTACTTCTTTGTTATTTGTAGCCCTTTGGAAGCATTTTATTACTGCTTCTATATTATGTAGTCCTTTGAAAGCATTTTTATTATTGCTTCTATATTCAGTGTGGCCCTTTGAAAGCATATTTATTATTTCTTCTATATTCATTGTGGCCCTTTGAAAGCATTTTTAGCATTTCTACTATATTCAATGTGGCCCTTTGAAAGCATTTTTAGTATTGCTTCTATATTATGTGTGGCCTTTTGAAAGCATTTTTATGATTCCTATATTCAGTGTGACCCTTTGAAAGCATTTTTATTATTACTTCTATACTTAAACTGTAGGTATTTTCTAAATTATAGGATTTTAAATAGACAAACAATTTTGATGTGAAATATGATCATCTTGCCAACAGCAAAATGGCAGGTAGCATTGGTGGTGTTGAAGGTGGTGATGATAATAACACATTACTGCATAAAAATCTCTTAAAACTTTAGCTCATTTTACCTAATCTATCTCGTCTACTAAGGATAATCTTAGGGCTGGTAGATTTTAACTTTTAGGTAAACTACTCTCTAAAAAACTGGGTGACATGCACTTATAATTAAATAGTTTCAACATCCTAGCTAAATTAATTAAACCAAAAAAGGTATGAAACTTATTAATTATTAAATTCAAAGGGTGGCACAAAACCTTTCACCTCTAGTGTATATGTTAGTATTTACATGATTATGAGTGTGTTTTATAATTATATCAGGTCTTTCTTTGAAAAATATCGAAATATAGGATTAGGAAAAAAAATTTTAAAATTATGTATAATAAGCAAATTTTTCATCATTATCACAAAATATTTTCCCATAACAACAGTATTTATAATACTTTTCTGTAGATGTCTTGATTTTGAAGAAAATAATGTAGAGAGGGTAGCTTCTCTTAAGCTAATTTCAGCACTTCTAAACTTTTATGATTATCTTCAACAGTTTTTTTTTCATTTTAAGAATCTATGCCATAAACACTATAAATATTTTGAGTACTTTCTGCGACATTATTGTTCCTTTTTTTTTTTTACCAGAGCACCACATCTTATATGCTCTATTGTCGTGTCCATGTTTAGGAGGGTGAAGTTAGTAACTAAACTGAATTTTATTATAACAATGTAACTTACTCATTTAAAACTGTAATAATATATACTAGCATACACTGTTAGCTATTTGACATTTTTGTATATTAAAAAATTTCATTCATTCTATAACTATCAGCTTTCAGATATTACTTATGGAGTGACCTGACATATGTATTTTATGCATATGTACTTGCCTCTTATCACTATAAACATTATTTTAGTAGATACACATGTTTAGATAGATATCCTATTTACTTACAAACAGTGAAATTAACATCGATCGACCAAGATCATTTTTTTTTAAAAAAAAGGATGCAGGTTTGATTTCCGCTGAGAGGTAAATTTTTTTTAATAGGTCATGATCTAGGCTCAGTCATTTATGTGCCATGCATGATACATGCATAGGCAATCATGTATCTTTTGATATATGACTGACAAGGCAGATTTTTTACTGCAGTAGGTTGCCATTTCTTTCTGGAGTCGACTATTTGCCATCTAAGGCTATAGAACCCAGTCTGTCCTGCTATTTACCCATAGCTGGTGGGGAGAAGAAGAGGATTCATATCTTTCCCAAGGGTATTAGCACGTAAGTGAATGTAATGGATTTGATTGGAATTCAAACTCAGCTCTCCAATTCCTCAATCCGAGCCACTATCCATTACTCCACTATGCCTACTAGGCTACTAGACCTTAATTTCACTGTTTATAAATGTCTTAAATAATGTTAGCAGTAATAAGAAATATTGAATCCATTAATTGGATAAATAATAAAAGTTCATATATCTGGATCAAATTTATAAAGGAACCGTTTGAAGTTGATGTTTTTCTTCAAGTACTTTTGCCCATCTCTAAACATTATCAGGAATATCAGTATTATCATTTACAGCAGAGAAATAATTGTATTAGCTTCATGTTGGACTTTTTTAGAAACACTATAATTCTAATTTGAATGTACGTATATGGAATACAAGTGATATCATGTGTATAACAGTTTGTAAGTATAAGGCAGTGTTTCTCAACCTTTTTAAGCAATGACATGCCTAGGAGCAAATGAAAATATCATGACATACTTAGCAAAATTTTTAAAGGATATACATTTAAATATTATGAAATAAAACCATAGATTTTTAAAAAGTGCATGCACAGATATGAACTTTATTTCAATGTTTCTATTTAACTATTTGTACAGTTTATTTAGTGTGAAACCTATGCCTGTTTTTTTTTTTAACAATTTCTACAATGTTTGGTCAAATGTGCGATAAGCAGACCCTCATTTCTTCTTTGTTTGACCATAGTCTTTCTTGTTTCTTATTTCTGCTGTTATTTTGGGTTGAGAAGCCTAATTCACATAAATAAGAAGTAGAAAATTGCAATAAAACTGATAAAGCCTTTTTAGCTAATGTGGAATAAAAAGTTTAATACTTATTTATTCAAATACTAACACTGTACGATTACTACTTCCACACAAGCACATATGTATGCAGTGACAGTATTATGCAGCACACTTAAGAGGATCCCACAGCACACTAGTATGCCATGGCATGGCTTTTGAGAATCACTGGTATAAGGGATAATACCTAAGAATGAAGATATTAAATCCTTTTAATATACATGCACATATCTTAATATCTACATGTGTGTAAAAATATATACATAAGTGCATTTATATGATAAACCTATACTTTGATGAAAACCACTATGGTTAAATATAAGTGCCTCTTTGGGCACACAGGAACTTTGGTGTGTATGTTCACACATAATCACAATTTACCAGCTGGTCCATACTTTTAATCTATTAGCTTTTAATTTGGGAGACTTTCTGCTTCTTCCCTGCTGTTGCTCATACTGACAATGAATGGAAGCCACACATCCAAGTTCCATCCAGATGCTACCACCAGGATATCCATTTAAGAATCTATTGAATATGGCATGCAGATATGAAGTACAAACAACTTTATTCACAACCCATTGCTCTAAGCTTGGTAAGCAAACTAAACATTTAAAAAAAAAATTCTCCCAAGGTTTAAAGAATTGACTCATATCTGACAGATTCTGTTTTTCTTTTTTTAGCACTTTGCTTTTTTTTTTAAAGATTCTAATCTGACATGTGCTTTTCTTACATTCATAAAACTGTGTATCTCTCGACTGACTTGAGAGAACGACTCAGTCAGAGCTTCCATTTATTGATTTCAAGAAAAGAGAAGTGATTATAAAGGGTTTTGAAGAATGATCTGTTTCCACTTCACTACTCCATTCCTCATTTTTTATCCAATCAACCCTCCCCGACTCACACCAAACACACCCACACACACAGAGTTTATTTAACATGGTTTAAAGTGAAAGTCATTTAAAGAAAACAGATTTCAAAAGTGAAGGTAGAAAATCCTGACATTTCAGATAAATAGGAAACAAAATTTTCCTTTGGTCAATTTACCATTTATTTATGCACCATTCCACCCCCACACACACACACATACAAGCACACACATGTACATTCAGATTTTCTCCCCATTCCCTGCTCCCTACTCTCAACTAAATTCTATTACCTGCAGCAATTTTGATGTTTCCAACTGACTGCATTGACTGATATCGTTAAAGTCTGCTGCCTGATATTACTACCTGTGAATACCTTCTTTTTTTCTTTCTTTAAAAAAAAAGATGATTTGCTTTTAGGTAGTAAGTAGGTTTGCTAGTATATACACATATATAAAGGAATGTTGAAAGGTTCTCAACATGACCAAGAAGCCCTTACCTCTTCCAAATAAATAGGATGTTTGTTCAGATTTTGGGAAGTAGGGCAGGTCAAGAACCATTCAGTCAGCACCCCCTTATATATATATGTGTGTGTGTATATATATATATATATATATATATATATATATATATCAATCACTTAAACAATATTTTTATACTCGTATTTCGTTTAATAAATAAATGGAAGCTGTTCAATTATGAGTTCCACTGTAAAATAGCATTTAAATAACAAAATCTGTCAAATTAATAAATAAAAATCCTTTACTTCTTTAGAAATAAATAATAAACAATTTTCTTGGTTACCATTAAATGTTTAAATATAAATTTGTACTTTCAAACTTTATAAGCAATCTAGTACTCATTTCTTTGTTTCTAAGTAAATCTTACTGCTTTGCTTAGTTTCTGAAAGTCATCTTCACTGTTCCCATGTGCCTTTGGATTTCTGTGTCATACTTTGCCATCTGTTAAAACACTGACCAAATAGTTAAATTTCTGCACCTGCATGATTTTGACATCATGACATGTAGCTCGCAACTTGGGCTGTCTCATTTGGTGACAATCATACATTCTATCTTCTTGCTATTAATAGTTGATCCTTTCTTCATGCTTTCCTTGACTGCCTAATAGTTCTTTCAATTCTCTTTCTGAGTTTGCAATCAGCACAGTTTCAGCTG
The DNA here is from genome assembly GCA_903632075.3 of Acanthosepion pharaonis. NCBI lineage: Eukaryota > Metazoa > Mollusca > Cephalopoda > Sepiida > Sepiidae > Acanthosepion > Acanthosepion pharaonis. Next base: position 3,098,003 of record CAHIKZ030004489.1, on the reverse strand, counting down.
TGTATTGTTATGGTTGTATCTACCAATAATAAATTCCTGTAGGTCTTCTAGACTTCTTAGGATTGTTTCACTGTACACGTTAAATAAATCTGGTGAGAAAACACATCCCTGCTTTACTCCTCTATTTTTGTGTATTCACTAAACTCATTCTCTACATGCATGTAAGCTATTTGTTCCAGTAGAGGTTGCAGATTACACATCTATCTTTCCTGTGTAAATTAAGCTTTTCTAATATTTCAAGGATCTCTTAGTGCCATACCCTATTAAATATTTTTGTATGATCTATGAAACATAGGTATAGACCTTTCTGCATTTCTATTGCTTGCTCTGATAGCATCCTAATCACAAAAATTACTTTTCTTGTTTCAGTATCTTGAACAATGTGAGATTGTTCTTACCATATTTCCTGTCTAATTTTGTTATCAGCTCTATTCATTAGAATCATAAAGATTAGTTATGTGACTGTCTGATAAAGTTCACACTCATTTGCAGTTGTTTTATTTTTATGGCAGGGCTATGAAGATTAATCTATTGATGTCTTTCAATATTTCACTGCTGTTGTATATTTCATTTATCATTTTGGTAACCTTATAAATCCTAAAATTATCTAAAGCTGTGTTATATTCTGTGTGAGTTTGTTTCAAACATCCTCATCGCCACTGTTATATTCCGTGCTAAAGAAATAAACACATAACACCAGGTGGATATAAGACGAAAGGTTTATTGTACACAACAAGTACAATATGAAATACAGTACAGTTATACACACAGGTTAATCTAGTAGTGAGAGCCACTAATTGGAAGGTCAGATGTGCTTGCGTCGTCTCGGTCGCTCTCCCTGTCTGTCTCTCATAGACAGTTGACTTTATAGGTAGCAAGTACCTATAGGGTATCTGTCTATATTTCTGAGATGAGGTATTATGTACACTAATTACATTATTCGGACTATTGTCCTCATCTTTGTCACCATATTTATTACAACGTTTCAGCCATTGTACGCTCCGGCCTTCTTCAGGTGGTTGGAATGTTGAACTGAACACTTTATTTCGCTCACTGGGGTAGACTGTTCTAGTTCCTCAAGGACACATGACACAGTGGATAAAGGCGTTGGTTAGATCCAGTGACAGGACCCAAAGAGTATGAGTTCAATATCTGGTTAAAGCAGTGGTGAACTTGGAGAGGGGAATTAACAGGAGATAACTGATAACTGACATCCATTAAACATGGCACGTGGAACTAGAACAGTCTACCCCAGTGAATGAAATAAAGGGTTCAATTTGACATTCCAACCACCTGAAGAAGGCTGGAGCATACAATAGCTGAAATGTTGTAATAAATATAGTGACAAAGATGAGGACAATAGTCCAAATAATGTAAATAGTGTACCTATAGTGTAATCATTCATGGGGGTGACTGGTTATTCCATTGCATCAGGCTGTCAGCATCTCTATTAAAACTTTATCCTGTCCTACTGATTTCTTCTGTTTCATATTAGCCAGTGCTGCCCTAACCTCAGATTTTAATACTATAGGTCCAGCTATGTTTTTATCATTATAGATTTCTCTCTTTTGTTGTCATGGAAGAACTCTTCATTGTATTAATTCCATTTTTGTAGTAAATCTTCTTTTTTACATTATGATAGTCTCTCTTTTTTTCAGATTTTATGTACCTTGCTAAAGAGTACATTTTCTGTCCTACTATTTTTTTATTTTCTATGAATGCTTGCTATGTCTATATATTGTGAAATTGCGAACAGAAGTTGTTTCCTCTCTTCATCAATAGATTGTTTTATGGTAGTATGGTCTCATGACCTACTTTCATGTTTAATGCTAAGAGTCGAAACTAAATGCATGATAGATAAAATTATTGTTTTTGTTGTTTCCTGTTATTATGGAAATTTTTCCTTGTATATTTCTTATGGGGGTTATTAATGCTGTCAAAAGTTCTAAATAAGGCATATTCGCAATACAATACATGAAAAACAAAATCACCATGCAAAGCATCCAAGCTGATATGATTAGAAAACCGTATCAATATAGATCCAATTAGCAAGTCTATAGAAATGGTTCCGCTCCCCAAACACCAAATACTGGTGTCTCAAATGGCTTAAATGAACTGATGCTGAAGGTTCTCACATGCCCACCAGAGCAAGATAATCTATATAAGTCAGAATATGACATTCCATTCAAAACATATACATCTTTGGTGCACGCATGCACTAAGGAATACTATCAACATATTATTGAAGGGAGGAATCCTAATATCATTAATTAGAAGTCAGTTGGGGATAAAATGAAATCCCACAATCATTCAACAGAATTAATGAGCAAATACGCACAAAAAAAAGAAAACCCTGAATGAGTCAGGCAGGATCTGCTACGGGTAACGTCTTGTATATTATGCAAAACCTTCTTACATGTTAATGTAATTGTTTTGTTTTCTTTTTATAGAAAACCAAGAGTGCCCAGAAACAATGGGAAATAATAAAAATAAAGCTATTATAAAATTTAACCTTTATCACTCTGTATGTGTACAAAAGGTTTATCCTGCCACTGAAGGTGTCTCTGATCCCTGAACAATAGTGTGTTTGAATTTTATAGTTGCATTGTCATACCCTGCTATGGCAACTGAAAACAACTTTGAGTGAAATTATTAATAAGGTTACTGGAATTGAGAGGCCTTGAAAAAGAATGTAGTGGAAAGGGAAGTAATATTAATAATACAGAGTGCTGAATGGTTAAATACAGATATTTATTTAATTTTAGGTTTGCTTGAGTGACTTGTTAACTTTAATGGTTTAGATAGGATTAACAGAGGTTTGACATCACTAATTTAGCATAACCATTTTACTTTTGTTTATTCTGTGCAGTAAATTGCTCATAAAATATTACTCTAAATCCAAAGAAAAGTTTATGCCTTGACAGACTAAAATTTGAGGCCACCATCTTGATTTCAAAAATTGCCTAAAAATTGAAAATTGTGTGCTTTTGTCAAAACCAATTTTCTAGCTCACTTCAGGCCAGAGGGACTTTCTCTTCCTGAAGGCTTTTATCATATAATAACAACAATAATATCGATGAAATTAACCTATTACTACATAAAGTTTCCTTAAAATTTTACCTCTTTTTGCTTAATCTACCTTGCTGGTTAATGGTAATGTTAGGGCTGGCAGATTTTAAATTTTAGATGACCCCTGTCTAAAAAATTGGGCACTAATGGATTAAATAGTTTCTACCTTACTGGCTAATGATAATGTTAGGGCTGGCAGATTTTTAATTTTTTTAATTATTTACCTTTGATGTTATATGTAAGTGGAATTTATTACATTAGGTTTTATTAAGCAAATCTCTCTTCACTGACTGCAATGATGACATATGTAGGGACACAACAAATGTTTTAAGCACATGTAGGAAATAAGCATAGTAAATTTAATTATATGTCTATATTTGCTCAAGGACACATGGCCCAGTGGCCTAAAGCATTGGTTGGAGTAATCCAAAAGTGACTTCATCCAAAGAGTTGTGAGTTCAATACCTGGCAGAGGTGAACAAAAACTTGGAGAGTTGAGTTAGTAAAGGGAGATAACTTAAACTAAAACATCCAGATAAGGCATGACACACGGAACTAGAACAATCTACCTCCATGGACTAAATAAAGGGTTCAGATGAAAACTATAACAAATATCACATGAAGAAGGCCAAAGTGTACAACGCCCAAAATGTGGTGGATATAACAATAAAAATAAGGACAACAGTTGGAATAATGTAAATAGTGTAAATAAATTTAATTAATAAACATATATATATATATATATATATATACACACACACACACACACAGATAGAATGTAGACATAGGAAACAACACTGTATGATAACTATGTTTCATACTACAATGCAATCTCCAGACCAAATGAAACTGACAGTCACTATGACTGATTTCCATGATCACACTGTCTGTATTTATAAATTCTTTATCTATGAAATTAATCACTCCCTCACCCTAAATATAGAAAATTTTAAACAAATATATGTATATATATATATATATATATATAAAGGGTGATTGAAAAATAACTTCCTATTTTATGTATGATGGACTCTCCCGTCTTATAAAAACTATAGTTAGATGGGAGAATCCATCATACATAAAATAGGAGTTACTTTTCAATCACCTTGTGTGTATGTATATATATATATATATATATATATATATATATATATATATATATATATATATATATACATACATGATTAAATAAAAGGCTAGTAGGAAACCTTTATTCACTATTTATTTAGATTTCCTACTTTTATATATATATATATATGTGTGTGTGTGTGTGTGTGTGCTTTAATAGAAAAGACTGTCAAAATATTTTGTTTAATAATTGATATTTACAATATGGTAGTAATAAAAAACAGTTTGATTTTTGTCTACTTTTGATTGTTCACCAAAGATGAATTTGATTTTAATTCTTGTTTTTATACACAAGAGTTAAAATGCAGTTTTTTTTTGTTCACTCCACAATGAAACAGCAGCCTTACAAATTTGCAGACACTTGAACTCTTGATTTCTATTAAGGCTCGATCAGTAACATGATTGAAATAATCACCTCAGAGTCAATTCCTAGAAGGTTTCTTAATTTTATTAGTTCCACACCAGAAATTTACGCATTCAAGTCAGATTTGTAATTGATTGTTCATTGGTTCTATGCATCTAAAAGAAACTACTTCAACATTTTTCTATTATCATTGATATCAGATATGTACTCCATTATTTTTATTATTATTTTTATTCTGCCTTTTTTTAAGTTTTGGTTTCTGTTACAAATATCATTTTATTTATAACTTTATATTGTTTCTTTGAAATCATTTGAGCACAAAGAACTTTGCTATTGTTAGCTCAGCATTAGATCTTTATCATGGAAAAGACTGATTTCAGAGGAGCATTATTCTTAAATCTGCCTATGTCACAAGCAAAATAACACTTAAGTTCTCTTTGTACAACACTCATATTGTGCTCCATTATTTTTATTTGTTAAAATGAGAATTTTTGCCTTTTTAATGCATCCCTCTTCAGGAAGTAGGCAAACATGGCTCTCCACAAATTCCATTACTTTATAATCTGGGAACTGGCATGACTTCTTGGGAAAGATAGTGGAGTGGTTTCCTATTGCTTTTTCCATAGTTTTGAATTCAGTTTTCTTTTTCTATTCAGGACATAAGTGATCATGGTTCTCCACAGATTCCATTTCTTTATTATCTGTGAATTGCAATGCATTCTTAGGATAAATACTGGAGTGGTTTACTATTGCCTTTTCTATGGTTTTGAATTCAGAGTAATACTTTTCTTAGACTGCCAACTAAGGCTAGATAGGCCAGTCTACCCTGTTATTTAACCTATACCCGAGTGAGAAGAGATGGATTCATACTATTTCTAAGGGTATAAATGGGAAAGTAAATGCAACAGGCTAGATTGAAATTTGAATTTGAACTTGGTTCACTAAGTTCACATTTCATCCTGATTATCCAATTTAGCATTGAAATCCAATTTTGAAAAGAAATAGCAAAGAGAAAATGATTTTTGATGTTTTTTTTTGTTTTTTTTTTAGGCATGTGAAGGAAAAAAACAAATTGTTTTGATTGGTAAATTTTTTTTCTAATCAATTCACCTCAAGGGAGGTAATAATACCTCTAAGATGCAAGGGGGTACTGGGAATGAAAGAGAATGAGAGAAGACTTTAGAAGGAAGTGGAAACCCAATCCTAAACGGGGAAACAAGGGATAAACATCTGCTCCAGTTCAAAAGGCCAATACAATGATACTTCTTTCAGTTTCAGGTTTACTTGTTCTAGAAAAGGGGAACTGATAACTTTATATCAGCTAGCTTAAAACACCATATTTTCCTCTGGTAGTGTGCAGTAGAGGATCATGTATTAAGGACAATGCACCAAAGAAAGAGTAAATCAGGACTGCTTCGAAGTGAATGAAAAATGCATTCAGCAGACAATAAAAATTCTAAAACAGAAAGAAAATGAACAAATTATTAAAAATGCTAACTGATAACAAATATAAATGATTTGGGGATTTCTTGTTCCAAAGAGCTCATGTCATTGAAGCACAAAGATCTGACTTTCTTGTTACAAATAAGGAAAGTAGCAAGTGTCAAATTATTGGCTTTGCTATTTAATATGACACAAGAGTATATTCCAAAGAAACTAAAAATATTTGAAAAATACCAAGATCTTGCTTCTTCTTTTATGTGTCATGTCCCTTCAGGACATAAGCGATCATGGCCCTTCACATCTTCCTGTTCCTTGTAGCCCTTAATAAGTTTTGCCTTTTTTTTTATTTCTAACAAACCCTGTTCTGTCATCCATTTACCCAAGTCCATCAAGTGTATTACACGTTGCTTTCCTCTATCCCTCTGTCTTGTATCAGATTTTGCAAGCCTTCCTTCCTCATTACGTGCTCCAGAAATTTCAACAGCCTCTTCCTGATGTTAAGTATATATGTTTCCTTTTTGTCTTTATTCTCTCCAAAATCTCATCATTGCTCCCATGTTAGGCCCATGGTACCCTTAGCATCCTTCTGTAGAACTGCATTTCTGTTGCTTTGTCTCTTTTTCATATTTGAGGAGATTGTCTAACATTCACTGTCATACAGGAGGACAGATATAATGTAACAGTTCAGTATTCTTTCTTTGTTTCCAACAAAATTTTCCTGTCTCTTAACACTCTGCTTAGCTTTTGGAATGCTGACTAAAGAATTGAAAAAGCTATGGAAAATGACTGTTGAAGTAATTCATGTAGTAATGGGTGCCCATGGAACATTATCAAGAATTCTAAAAGTATGCTTAGGGAAAATTGTGATTGAGACCAAGATTGTATTGCTCCAGAAAACTGCCATCATTTACTCTGCAAGGTTTCTTCAAAAAGTTCTTGAGTTGTGAGGTGTCTTCAAAAGCTGTTTATATTTCTGAGATGAGGTATTGTAACTATTTACACTATTTACATTGTTCAGACTGTTGTCCTCATCTTTATTGTTATATTCATCTTTCAGCTGTTGTACACTCCAACTTTCTTCAGGTGATATACACTGGAATTTCAAACTGATCCCTTTATTTCATCTACCAGTGTAGATTGTCCTAGTTCCACTTGCCATGCCTTTTCTTGATATCTCAGTTTCAATTATTTCCCTTTAGTAACTCAACTCTCCAAGTTTTTGTTCACCTCTGCTGTGGCCATATATTGAACTCACAACTCTTTGGGTTAACTGGATTACTTCAACTAATGCTTTTATCTACTGGGCCACAATGGATGAAATAAAAGGTTTAGTTCAAAATTCCAACATATATCACCTGAAGAAGACCAGAGTATACAATGGCTACAATGTCATGAATATGACAATAAAGATGAAGACAACAGTCTGAACAATGTAAATAGTGTAAATAGTGAGGAGTTTTTTTGACACTGTGCCTTAAGAACAATGTGCAATAAAAGCATAATAATATCATTATCTAATAAGTAGCCATTTTGATTTACTTGTTACACCCTAAGGTTTAAAGGAATCTCTTGTTAAAAAAGAAAGCAGAAACTCATGGCCTGTGATTAGCTTTAATCATATCCTGAGAATCTGAACTTGTGGGCGTTTGGAAGATGGAGTTTGTTTATTAGCTGCCATCTGGTGGATATTTCACCTGTTTAGAAAAGCTAACAATGTTAATTAAGGTACTTTCTCTAATCACAAGAGTTCAACTTTATACCAAGATAACAGTAATAAAAGCTCCTTTATTTGAAGCAGTTCACGTGCCATAATTAACTTCCGGTTGGTTATAGAGATTTTCTAAATGTATCTTAGATTTTGGTACAAGCCCTTAAGTAGGGAGCACCCAGTGAGGATTGAACTCACTACTCAGCCTTAATTTACCTAGCTTGCTAACCACATTGAAGTGCACAATTTCTAGTTGGTTATATGTTTGACTAAATGCCCAGATTTGAACAGTTTAGGTTATAGAGTTGATACCTGTTAAATGAAACATTGGTTAAAAGGAATATGTGCTTAGTAGGACCAGTTATGCAAGAATATAATAAATCAATATAATCAAATTGTCCTTTTTATGCACATCTATTTAAAAAGAACAATTGCTTATGGGAACCAAAGATTTTCTGCCTTAGTCAAATCCATTATATAGTAGTATGCAAAAGTTTTTGAATCTTGATTATTTTCCTTATTTTTTCAAATTAATCATTCCCAGGTTTTATCACTACTGTTTTTCTATTACAATGTGAGATATCTAAAAACAGTAGTGACAGAAAGCTGAATAAAGTTATGTTATGTATATATCAGATCCTGAAAAAATTTAGAAATTTAAATTTAACACTAAGCATCCCTTGGAGATATCAAAATCAACCAAGTACAATAATTTAAATATCTAGGAAGAGTTTTAACAGAAGACAGAAAGTGTGACACTGAAATCTATAAGATGGGATAAAGAGATAGAAAAAAGGTTAATCTATTGTAATTTGGTCTCTCAAAAAAGAAACTCACATGAAATACAAGTGATACACAATAAAATCCTTTTTTATCAGTCAAAATTTGGGGATCACACAATACACAAAATCATGAGTATAATGGTATATGTCAAATTCTTCATTTTATTTCATGCAAATAACTTATGAATATTATTGATAGTTGTATTATTTTCATATTTATAATGAAAAGCACATAAAACCTTTTCTTTTAAAAGCTATATTGAGTGTCTGAACATATTTACAAACTTTATTTTTCAAATAATATTTGCTTTAAAGGTCATGCAACCATTATTTCATGAACTGTCATTCATCTGTCAAATGTTTCTTCTGTTTTGAGTTGAGATCCATTGTGAACATTATTTCAACGGTTGTTTTAATTAACATAGCAAACCCACAGAGCTTTTCTCAAGATATTTATTACATAGTATTAGCAAAGTAAGGCTATGATACTGCTAGCCATCATTGACTTAACATTTTCTGTGGACCTACTTTGATAGTTGAACTACACAATCCAAATTGAGAAATCTATAAGAGAAAAAGACATAATCCCAAAATAGAACCCTGCATTTATATTAAAAATATAAAATATTTATATAGTTATTAAATATAAATCTTAATCATTTTGTTGTAGTAACAATATTAAATAATGAAATATTGTATCTACAATCTGGAGAGGATCCAGACATTTGAGATTAACCAAAAATTGCCTCTCTTGAGCAATGGCACTTTAGACCTACCCATTATTTCCCAAAAATCCCATCCACTTTTTAAAACAGTCTGCAAAATTCTTTCAGAATTGCCATTAGTTTCCTTGTCATATTACCCTTAAAATTTTCCATAGCATTTCAACTGTGGTTTAGCTTTGTGAAAAGTCATAAATCAGGGTGCCAAATCTCCAATATGTCCTGTAAATTCTCCAAGCCTTTTTTCTTCATTATATGTCCTAGATATTTCAGTTGTCTCTCTCTGATTCTAAGTACAGGGTGAGAAAATTGTTCAGCATCCACTGTCATATAGAAGGCTTGATATTGCATAGAAGTTCAGCACTCTTCTTTTTTTTTTTTTTTTTTTAGTTCCTAATTATATTTTCCTGTTTCTTAAAAGAGAGTTTAAAATGGAAATCTCATTGTACAGTGTAACCCGGATATAAGAGAGTTGTCGGGACCGGAGAAGAAGTCTCTTATATCCGGGTTTGGTCTATTTTATATACATTAACACAGGCTCTAATTTGGGACCAGAGAAAATCTCTCTTATATCCGGGTTACACTGTACTTACAATGTCTGTCCGGAAAGTATTCAGCCGTTTGCTACTATTATTACTACTACTACTAATAATAACCATTATTATCATCATCATTAGAAAAAGAATAGACAACCTGGGGCAATGGCATTTTAGTCTCCTTCAAATATTCCGCCTAGGATTTTGCACACATTTTTCTTCCACTTTTTTTAAAAGTAGTCTGCAAAATACCCTTTCAAAATTACCAGCGGCTGTCTTGTTGCATTCTCCTTAATCTTTTCCAAAGTCTGAAATCTCCCTTTCAAGAGTGAATTTAGATTTGGAAAAAAAGAGCCCCATGTTGACAATACACAATCTGGACTGTAGGGAAGCTGACATATTGGTACAGGTGTTACAATTCAGGTATGTTTGTAGAGATTACTTTTTATTCTACTACTGAGCAACAAAAAAAACTGTTGGACTTCTTAATATATACTCATCAAAAACATCTCTTTTTTAAAACATTAATAATTATAGTTCTGTGTAATTGTTTAAAGTAACCCATTTCTGATATGACTAGTAATCTACTCGTTTGTACCAAATACAATTGCCATCAAGAACAGTCATACTGGTGGGAATTTTTCAACTTATAATTTAATCATGCTAGCACTTGTATATTGTACACAAGAATAACCAGTGATATCCTAGGTAGGATTTATTAAGCAAATGCAAAAGATACATTCATTCACTTTAATAATTATGTATTTTATGTCACAGCCAGTATTAAAAAGCAGATATAGGAAGTAAACAGTTGCCATAATTTCCATTGTACATTTAACACATCAACAGATATAGTGTATATATGAATTCAAAAGGCTGTATATTTAATATTTATTTATGTCCTGCTCAGATGATGTAGATATTAATTTGAGAGCAATGCATTTGTCTTAGTTCAAAAGGAACATTAATAATTAAAAAAATGTGATAATAAAGTTATTCACTCAAAGCAATCCAATGATGGCCATTGGAAAAAGTATGACTCAATGAAAATCATCATAGCTGTATTCATGTTTAAAAGTAAAAATTGAATTAGCCACTGAATTGGGAAGTTTTAACTTTGAAATTTGAGCTGTTTGAGCAAATTTGGGCACTCAATCTATATGCTGTTGAAAATCAGGAAGAAATAGATTTTTACTGGTCAGTAAATATTACTAACAGAATAGTGCTATTAAATGTATATTTCTTTATTAATATTTTTTCTTTTCAATTAGGTAAATACTTTCTAACCTGATCTGTATTTATTCTTGTCTCTCTTCTCATTCTTGGTCTTGTTTTTATACTCCAACAGAGAACTAACTACATGACAAGTATTACAATGTTCCCAATTGCAAAAACCTAGTTTTGTGATGAATCACATGACACCAAACAACCAATCATTGGAACATTTCATAGTAATGAACACTCATCACTTTGACTAAAGAAGTCTTATTCATAAAACCTACAAAAGTAAAGCGCTGTTTATAAAGACTGAGAAATATTTCTTTTTGTTGAACTGGACAGAGGGAAGACATTTTCTTTACAGTAACTTCTTTTATGGTTCTCCATGCCACTGAACAAAGCCAAAAAAATTTCTTGTGCTTACTGGCAGTGAAATATTTAGCTATTTACAGAAGAAGAGAAAAACAGTTTCACTTTCTCCTTTATTCTAAGCTTCAAGTCTTATTATTGCTGTACGTAATGAAAATCAGTTCTTCCTGATTTACTTGTGTAAATTTTTTTTTTTATTATTAGTTTGTTGACTTAGGAATTATAAATCATACTTAGGATATGGCCATATCATGTTGAGACACTGATTCTTGTTCGATCACAAAAGTTCAGCAATGTTGAATCTGAGCAGTACATAGATGGGCGATCACTTAGGAATACGAGGTTCTGAAAGCTTGATATGATGTACGAGTGGTGTAATGGATAACAGCTTGGAACGAGAACTTGGAAAGTCAAGTTTGAATTCTGGTCAGGTTTGTTATATTCACTTACATGCAAATAGCCTTAAATTGAAAAGAGATATAATTGCCCAAGAATATCATCTTGACCCCCTAACAATTGGACACATGTATTTGAGTAGACATCAATTTTTTTTTAACTGTAGATTTTCTGTCAACTAGACTAGCTATTTAAGAGACTTAATAACAAAACTGTGCCTTCTGACAGGCTTAAACCATTGCCACCTTGTAAGAAAAATCACATTTAAGCCTGACACACTTTTAGATCTACAAGGAAAATATAGGTTCAAATCCTATCAAAAGGCATATTTCTTTATCAAGACTCTTGGATGCACAGTCCAGTAGATGTAAATTTATACTGGTTAACACATTAACTGCCAGAGGTCAATTAATAAACCTGACTTCAAACACCAAATTTATGATAGCCACCTTAGAAAATAAAAATTTTTATGAGTTGATTTATAGATAAAACTGCAGTCTTAGCATTGTTTTCACACTAAAAGTATCACTGCAAATAAACTCATTTTGGCACCCACAGATGTATCAGAAAATGCCAACTACAAGATAATTTGTAGTTGACATCATAATGAAAACTGTTTACCATATTTGGCAATGAATATGTTAAAAAAAACCCTAAGAAAACACTCAAACCTGTGTATCCTGTAAATATAATGTTTAAAGTAATAAGAAATAATGTCAGCTTATAAATAAAATCCATTAATTATGAAATAATTAATTATATACTGTGGGTGCCATTATTTTCCTTTGTACTTTATATTCTGCAGTTATAGTTGTAGGACATTTTAATATGGAAATTTAAAAAATTAGAATTTTTTTAAGTATGGCTTTGAAATCTCATCTCCCTACGTTAGGGCTTATTTATTTCAGTGATCTTATCAGATGGCGGTCTCAAACTTCCCCACATTTTAAAACTGAAATTGAGATTTTTCTTTTTATTAGGCTATTATTACTTCTTGAGGACAGGGATAGCATAAAGCTACCAATGCAAGTCGGAATTATGAGAACCTTCTTAATCAATGTCTACATTTACTTCTAGTTCAAGAGTTATCTCCTCCTTTTAGAAGCTTGTGCAGTAATACAATACTGATGAAACCTCATCTGCCAATCTCCCATCAGCCTTCTTGCCTCATCACTAAATGATGTGTATATATTATATTGTGGCTGATGTATAATATTGTTTGTGTTCAGTACTATAAAAATTGCTGTCATGAAATCATGTTACTCTAATGAAAATAAATAAGGTTAAATTATGTTGCTAAAAATTATTCTCCTATTTGTTATGTTCTTCTAAATAATGCTCATTGCTGAATTGTTGACATGAAAAGTCATTATTGTAAAAGATGCTTGAAATTGCAGTAATGAGGTTGGCTTCTTGCAAATTAGTACTGGCTCCTCCTCCTCAAAAGCCAGAAGTATTTGCCCATACTTAATTGCAGAAACTGTTGGGTTATAAGATGCTGACCTTATCACGCATTACTGTCATCTTCCTGATGCAAAAGAGTGCTAGTGATTGGATTTCTTAAAATCTCCAACTATTATGAATGTATTATTAGTATCTGTATTAATCCGATTATTATTTGCATTATTGCTTTTTATGATCGTTATCATCCTTTTTTTCCTCTTCAAATTCATAATTCACTCAGAAGTCACATAATGAGATCCTCCAGTCTTTTCAAGAGATTGTTTGTTTAGAATTAGCAATATAAGTAGAGCCATTTATTTTTAAATTGATTTCATATTTCACAAATACTTTTTAGATTTTCAAATATATTTTAATAATATTTCCTATTTATTGATTGATCTATTTTCTATGACTTACCAACCCTTTGCAGGTTATTTAAAGCCAGAAAATATTTTTATATTGTAAGAAAATTTTTTGGGAGATACTAATGGTTTAATGATACAAGTCCTACTATTTAACCCATAGCTGGAGGGAATAGAGGTGGATTCATACCTAATCAGAATTGGATAAACAAACAAGAAATAATGTGAAGTGAGGGATCAATTCCATATTACAATCTATATATAAACTGATCCCTAACTTTGTGGTCACAGTATACATTTATATTCCAGAGAATGTAACTAAATCTAAATGACGTCTGTGTAGCCAATCAGCATTTGGTTGATTCCTTCATTTCCTAGATGATAATGGTTTAGTGATACAAGTCTTACTAATTAACCCATAGCTGGAGGAGGAAGAGATGAATTAATACTTTTCCCAAGAGTATTTGTGCGTAAGTGAATGTAATGAAACCAATGGAAATTCAAACTCAGATCTTCAATTAACAATTCCAAGCCATTATCCATTACACCATCCATTTATCCAAGCTTACAGGAACTGATATTCCCAAGCAGTCACCCATCTAGGTACTGACTGCTCAATGTTGCTTAATTTGGTGATTGTAACAGAATTGGTATTTGAAGTGATATGGATGTAAGCCAATAATATTTGTAGAGTAAGTGGCCATAGTTAAATGTAAATGGCAGAACTGCCCAACAAATAAAATTGACAAAGTTTACAATAGACAATAATAAGAAAAAGAAAAACAGAGTAAAAATAATATAAAGCAAACAAACAATATATGCAAGGCAAATTAACATTAATAAAGTAAAGCAACAGTAATATGGCAAGACGTTTACAAATTAAGACTTGGTGTTGACACACAAGAGCAATTTTGGATAAATGAACATAACATTCTGAATATAGCATTCTGAAACAAGATAGACCAGGAAGGGATAGCCCATCCTAGCAAGAAATCCCGGCATATATTTGTGTGGTTCTGTCTATAAATTGGGGAGGGGAAAGTATTTTACAATCATTCACAAAGCAGATTGGAACTAACAATATTCTCTAGAGATTGTCTATTTACAGTTTGTAGTATAAGCTATGCTACTTTTTTAATTTTTAATCTGATCTAGTACTTTACAAATACTTTAGAAATTTTCCTATGTATGTCATATTGAACTATACAATCATAATACTAATTTAAAGCTAGAAAAATAAATTTCCTTAAACAACAAACAATGGAGATGAACCAAGACAATCCTTATACCAGGCCTGACAAGCATATGACTGGGATCTACAAGTGGGAGCAAACATGTGGAGACCTAAATTACTACTAAATAACAATTAATGAGAACAATTATAGCAAGGAACTTGTTAGTAATGCCCAGTAATTATTTAGTTAGCAACTATATATAATATTAGGAAACATCTTTCAATTATTGACTGGAGATGAATTTATATATATTAATAGTTTATTACATAAACAATCTCTACAAAATAATATTAACATGCATGTTAAAGGTAAATGCATATATCAGAAAAGAAGTAAATGCTTCCTTTCCCTATGAGGAAAAAATTTGTCTACATTAAAACCTTCCTTTGGGTCCAGTACGTATACCTACCAAATTTGAAGATTGTATATGAAATGGTTTTGTTCAGTAGATCAAACAGGCAAACTCATATATATATATATATATATATATATATATATATAATCAAGGAAAAGTTCAATAGGCTTCTCAGCTTTTGTCACAAGATATTTTTCCAATGAAAGCTGAAATATTAATATTCCTGACTGAATAAAGCTTCTATATGATGCAAATGCATAGCTAATAATTGCACTATAGAAATTCAGAGAGAGAAAGAGATTGTCAAAGGTCACAAATTAGCATATTTGGTGGTATATAAGAGTATCCTTTCCAATTTCAGTAGGAAATATGAAAAAAAAATGTTGTTATATCAAATATTACTGGAACCCTATTTGGCCAACTTCAAAACCAGCTTCTTTTCATACATTCATTGAAGATTAATAAAATTCTATTTGGGAAAAAATGATTTGTGGGAGGTTGAAGGCGGTGAAAATTTGGCCTTGTCAAAATATTCAACTCATCCACAAAGGAAAAAGGAAAGAAAAGAAGAAAGCAAATAAAATGTAAATCCAAATATTTATAATTTGGAATCTGTTGGTTTATTTATAAAATTTTATTTTTATTTAATCCAGTTTGTTTTTGAGACTGTTTTCATATAACAGGAATTAACTAGACACAGGAAGATTTTTGTAATGACTCCTCTTACTACTTTGACTGGGGCTGTTATTCCAACTGCTACTTGGAGTGGCTACTTGATGTGTTTTCCTTTTAATTATACCTGGTTTGTAAATGTAGTAGTAGACACAAGAATGCACCTTAATATTTAACAGAAAAATACTTAATTTCTTATAACTTGATAACTATACATGCTTAAAAGCTGCAACTTTATAGATTTATAATTTGATATGTGTTTTAAATGTTGAGTTAATTTTCAACTTTCTTAACTATAAATTATGAAGTAATTAAATTTTATTTTAAGTTGGTTAGAAACAGACAAAGGTGGTACTCAAGTGAAAGGAACAGCAACACGGTCGTAGATGAAAGAAAGAGAGGTTTATTGTAAAGAGAATACACTACTGAAAGATAGGGAATCAGTTAGCAAGCTAGTAATTCCCAAAGCAAGTCACCAGGTATATCCTGTGTTATATCTACTGATATAGTCAGACTACATAGGTGATAGGGAGTGTGGGACATTCCATTACAACACAAACACTACAAGGTCTTACATGATATTAAATAATGTTATGCAGTTACTACTGGTATAATTGGTCAATTATATGTATAAGTATTTCTTTTTAATACTATTTAAAAAATTACAATACATATTTATTTCCTAACAAGTTTGTTTCAATATAGAAATTGTGCAATCAGTCATTATTTTTATTATTATTATTAATTTTGAAAATTAAATTTCTTTCATCTTTTTATTTTTAGATGAATCCTTTTCAAAGAAAGTTACTTGTCAAAATGAATAAAAACAGAACAGTCAGTGTTTGGCACTTAGAATACAGATTCTTTGAAAGTAACAAGAGTGTAATTGGTTATATTTGAGAGAAATGTTTATTGGATATTTGGGTTCCATAATGTCTCATGCAAGCTCCCTTTATAGTAGGAATTGTCTTTTCAATTAGTATGCAGAGGAGAAAATTGCCAAGTGATTAGTCTGGACACAGTTCATCAATCTTCTCATTTTAACCTGTCTTTTTGGCAGACGAATACCATTTCTGTTACTTATTGAATATCTAGCTGCAAAGAATATAACGGGGAACTGGCTGGTCATGTTATGCTTTTTTACTGCTATAAATGATGAGAAAGTAGTTACCTTTCATCGTGCATCTATTTACCAAATGTCTGTGGTCAGCACTGACCTTACTCTGTGTGAAATCAGGACAACTGAATCGATTATGAAAGTCTTATCTTTATTAGATTCATTTTAGCAAACTGGAAGAATAATGTTGAAAAATACAATATCATAAGAAGTTGGCAATACTTGAAAATCTTTAAATGTGTCTGTATGTATTTATAACAATGATCACTTAAGGCAGGAAACTGATCATTACCATGCAGGCTTGATTTTAATATCTATATATTTACATAATTTAAATAAAAATATATTTACTTTATACATATATATATATATATATATATATATATATATATATATATATATATATATATATATAAAGATTGTCTACATCTGTTTCTTATAATAGTAAGTCGATGTAAGAAATTTGAGAGATAAAAAGACAACAATAATAATAAGAGTAATAATATTTATCATACATTACATACAATATTTTATATAATATTGTTTATATTATATACATTTTTTTTATTATGTTTCTATTTGGTTTAAAGTCCTACTAATATACAATAAATATTATATTTATTTTCATTATTATTATTACTATTGTTCATTTTTATCTCTCAAATATGTACATACTTATATAAATTTAGTTAAAGACAGACAAGATTTCTTTGTTAAAGTTTTTTTTTTTTCTATATTTGGGACAATTTTCCTGGTTTTCTACTGGAAGTGGAAACATAAATTATCTAGTGTCTGAGTTATATTTAAACTTTCAATGGAACCCAGGAAAAAGGTCTAAAAAATAAAGAAAAAATAAGTAAAAATATCCTTAAAAAAGAACTTTTCGTTTGTCTTTAACCAAAAGTGTATAAATTAAAAATTGTTGCCCATAAATATATACATATATATATATATATATATAAAGAAAAACAGACCACTTTAAGGTACCATTATAATAATTTATTTCACCAGAGTCCTTTTAAAAGGACGCCGGATCATCAGATAGCACTTCCAACAACGAAATGAAACAAAAAAAAAAAAAAAAAGAGACCTCACTCTTGATAAATGGTGCCACAGACACAAACCTAAGAAACATTTCAAGGATGTTGTTAAACAACTTGAAAAATCTTGAAATTAGTGGTGGAGAAATTTAGTTTTTAATGGTTGCAATTGTTTTGTGGTCAAAAGTGTTGGCATTTGGAGTTGAAAATGACTCTTATGAAAGGTAATGTAGACTCGATCCCAGAAGATATTCAATTTGAGCTTGTATGTAACATTTGCACAGAGGTTGTTTTGTCTCATGCTGGATTTGCTAATCATCAAAGATCACATGAAAATCAGCAGTCAAATGCTGACTATATGAATGTCCTTCCTTACAGACCTGAAGGTTACTTACATTAGTTTTGTAATAAAATTTACAGATCTGATACCAGGCTAAAGAGGCACATGAGAGTGCATGAGTAGAAAGTCACTTTCAAGACTCTCCAAAAGTCTTTCATGTGTCACATATATGAAAAAAAATATGCAGGAGCAAGGCTTGGTTTGCAAAGTTATCTGCAGGCCCATAGCTTCTCAGTTCCACAATGAAGAGATGGCCTACTACTCTAAATTTCTTATTTTGTCATCCATGATTTGAATATTGCTGTCACATATGGTTCAGTGCTCCTGCTATATATTTAAAGATTCTTGATAAAATCCAAGGAAGAATCAGCAATATTATTGGTCCTGACCTGGTATCTCAGCTTCAGTTAATTTCCTACCATCATAATGTAGCTTCCCTGTGCCTTTTCTATAAATACTTTCATGGTAATTGTTTGGGTGAACTCTCTACTATGGTACCTAGACTTTATGAATTTAAGCAGATTATTAGATTGGCAACACGGTCTATCAATTTACTGTTGAATTGGCTAGATGTAACCATAATTTCTCTGTTAACATTTTCTTTTCATGTACTTCTCTCTTGTGGAACTCTCTTCCATCTCCATGCTTTCCAGTCAACTTTGATCTCAAAAATTTAAATGCAATGTCAATCATTATCTTCTGTCGTCTTAATTACTCTTCTGTTGATCTCACTCCTTAATAATGATTTTCTTTTTTCTTATTCTTTCACACTCAGTAACCACTTGTGTCTTATTGGATTTTTTGCCTTGCTTGGGGTAAAATGATTAAAAAAAAGAAGCTCTGCTTCATTCAACAAATTTATACTTAATTATCTTTTAATAAATGGCTCTATTTAAACCTTTTTTAATCTGCCTAAATTTTTATCTAAATTACAAGATGGCATATTTTTTTCTTTTTGTTTGCATTTCTGTTAACCCATGGTATGTAAAAGACATGATAGATGTATAATAAGTGGGTCATAAATGTTTTATTGTGATATTACAGCATTATACTAACCCCAGGACCTCTGCTTATTTGACCAAACAGCTAATCCAATCTTAGTCTAAAACTATCAAAGTCAGAATGTGTGTGTTTGTTGTAATTAATGTTTTATGATCTTCGCAAGATTTGTTCTACATTTACCACAGGAAATGTTCACTTTTCTTTCCTCTTACATTTTTGGTTTGCCTACATTTTCTGCTCTTCTTATTCAATAATTTGCCTTACTTTGAGACTAACACTTTATTACATTCCTCCCAGTCAACTGTACACAGATAACCAATCATCATCAAACTACAATTGATGGCTGCTGACGAGACCTTTTCATCTTAACTGTCTTCATTATTTTTTTCTCTCCATGATTCAAGTAATGCCTTGCAATCACATACAATTAACTTTCTTTATCTCCGTTCTTCTTCCCCTTCTCCATCAGCTTCTTCTTATTATTATTATTATTATTACCTGTTATATAATAGACTCTTTCTTTACACTGTAATGCTTACTAACGAATGTTGAGCATCTCTGCTTCTCATTTTGTCTTCATTCAACAAACTTATATTTGGAATTAACTCTTTCAAACTTACATTTCTTATATCTCCCACCAATGCCAGCAATTCTCATGATACAGATGTCCATTTTGATTCCATTCAAATTGCATGTTTATGTATATTTGCATGGTGTGGGCATGTATATTTTAATTCAATGGCAGGCCTAAAAATATCTCAAGATTAAAAATATTTTTTTTAAATAATTCTATTTATTACTGAACATTTTCCAGAAAGTTCAGTAAAATCTTCTAAGTATCTGAGTTTTTAGGGTTTAAAAAATTAACATTTTTTCTTCTATCCAATGTCATGTTTTTTATTGCTCATACCAGGTAAGAGTTGTCCAGACTGAGTCAGAGAAGAATGTATTATTTCAGTATCTTATTTTAAACTAAGTCAAATTGTGTATGTATGTGCTTGGATATATATTAAATAGTACAAACACATGTAAATCACTCACAACACAGACATACTCACATACATGCAAAGCCACACACAGACTGTCTTTGACAGAGAATCAGCTATTATTTTACTGTATAACTTTACAAGTTTCTTTAATGGACCAGAGAATATAACTAATAAATCACTGAACAAAACTTTATTTCATTTAGACATGAAATGTGTCAATACTTTAAGAACAAACACATGGAAATATCAAGTAGATAGGTTCACCCATCATCTGATTCACACTTCTCTCCTGTCTTTTGAAAAAGACTAGAGGTTTTATCTTTTGTATCCTATTTAGGATTGGGTTTCCAGTTCCTTCTCAAGTCTTTTCCTTCTTTTTCACTCTAGTAGCTTACATCTTAGTGGCTTTATTGCCTTGTTTGTGAATCAATTAAAAAAAAGATATGAAAAAGAATTATTCATCACTATAATGTTCAATGTTTTAAATAAAAAATGTCTTTTGCTTTTGAATAAGAATCTATGAATGGCATCTCATAAGTCAGATGAAAATTTGGCAGAGGTTTACATAGAGCCCTTTATAAAAAAAGAACCAAGTATAAGTTTGTTGAATAAAGCAGAAATAGCAAAAAGACTGAGATGTTTCACATTCCTTAGCTTTGGAGAATTATGCAAGTTACAATTGTAGATACAAACATCAAGCAGGTGCAGAAGTTTAAATATCTGAGAAGTGTCTTAACAAATGCAACACAAAGATTCAAGCATGCATTAAAATATTGAAAGAAGTATTCCTAAAGCTAAGTAAGGTACTGAGAAAAAATTTTGTTAGAAAGAAAGAAAAGAGTGCTGGATTGCTATATGTTATCCATCCTCTTATATATGGCAGTAAATGTTGGATAATTTCCTTAAGGATGAGGAGAAAACTAGACAACAGAAATGTGTTCTACAGATGAATTCAATGGATGGAGCAAGTAACAAGAAAGTCTTAAAGAAAAAATGGTAACATAAAGAACAGAATCAGGAAAAGAGAGCTGAAATTCTTTGGACACATAATGATGAAGGAGGGTTTGGAAAATTTGATCGTCATGGGGCATACTGAGAACAAGACAGATAGAGAAAGGCAGCAAGCCACTTACCTGACAAGCTTGTGTAAATGGATGCTGGAACAGGAAGGCGGGACCTTAGCAAAGGGAGAAAAACTGCTAAGAGCCACAGGAGAGAGAAAGTTGTGGAGAGCCATGATTGCCTATGAAAGGACATATCATATAGAAGAAATGTAAACAATATTTGCCCTTGTGTGAGTGTGCAAAGAAAAGGTAATGAACTGCGAAAAAATATCTTACTTTATTAGAGTCATGACCAAAGAGTAGAAGAAAAATTTGTGGAATTTTTGGTCCATCATGGTAGTGGTATTATGAGCCGTTTCCTTACAAGGAAATATTTGGCATTCATTGACCAAGCAGCCAGTACTACTTTTGATTGAAATTTATAAAATTTTTCTCTTAAAACACTTTTTTAAAAAAACAGGTTTCTTAAATCCAGTAGCTTTTATCATTCTTTCCAGTATTGAAGGGGTGGGGAGATTTCTTCCTAACCTTTTATTTCAAATACTATGAAATATCAGCATCTTGATTATCTCATCATTTTCTCTTAGAACTATATATGCTATCTATTTTAGTTGTTGCTGCTGTTGGTAGTTCTCAAGGGATGTGGTTTCTTTTATTTGATACAGTTCTTTGTGAATCTGTCATCCCATTCCACAATGTTCAAAGAAGGTTTATGTTTGTCAAGACCCTCTGGCTTCACTCGCTCAAAGCCTTTTTTAACCATTGATCTTAGAAAGCAGTTTTATACAGCTGACACTTTAGATATTTTCTGAATAGGGTTGATGCATGATATCCATATGAAAGTCTCGGTCTGACAAGTCTATTAATAACATGACTTGAGATTTCAGGTTGATGTTTTTGGTTTTATAGAAATTTACAGTCACTGGCATTACCTCCGATGCAGCTTATTCTATGTTCAATTTTGTTTTCTCCTATACTAAATTTGTAAGCCTTTTTATATCACAATACTAAATAGTTGTGTACCTCTTAGTGACAAGAGGATATCACCTCAGTATTTTTGACAGTTCATTTTTTTTATTTGTATTTCTCTACTTTTTCATATGCTTATAAAATCCACTGATAACACTATTGATGACTTCTGTACTAACAACATTCAATTCATATTCTATTGACTTGCTATAAATATTTATAGGTGATGAATTTTGTCTTTGTTACAACAATGAATCATCATTTGCTACTGAATCTGATATGATTTTGAGCAATTTTCGATTTCCTGTGAATCTGGTTACTTACTGGACCATTCCATCTATCTTTTGATATTTGCTTGCTTTATTCCCAACAAATGCCCATCAAAACCTTACGCAGCCTTTTTTTTTTTTTTTGTCTTTTTGTCTTCTCTCATTCTCTCCTGTTTCTTATTTTCCTCTCCAACTTCACATTTTAATTGTTTTTTCTATCTCATTATCATACGGTGTTGGTGGAGAAAAAAAAATCTAAATCAGTCAAATACAGGAGCAAGGAAATGGAAATGTTCTTTGGAGAAGATTCCCTCGAGATTGAATATAAATGGCTTGTCTCTCTAGAGACTCTTTTTCTACAAATGTCACTGAATGCCATTAAAAAATAATATTTTGGTTTCTTGATAGGCCACTTCTTTTTATGTTATTTCATTCTTTCTCCAACAACTTCCTGCTTTTTCTCTTTTTCTTTCTCTCTTATACCTTTCCTCCACCTCCTCTTCTTTCTTTCTTTCCACCACCCCTCTGTTTCCTTTATTCTCTATACTTCCTACAATTTTTCTTTCTTTCTTTTTTTCATTTCTGTCTTTCTTTCTTCCTTTCTTTCTTTTTGTTTCTGTCTTTCTTTCTTTCCACCAATCCTCTATTTTATTTATTCTCTATCTTTTCTACAATTTACCCACTTCTTTCTTTCTATCTCATTAATTCCCCCCATTCCCTTTTACTATCTAATTTCCTTTATAAAATCTCTCTGTTTTTCTTTCTCTCCATTTTTTATTTTAATCTATGATCTAGCTCCTAAATATTGAAACATCTGCTGTTACATTTGTTTGATTTCTATATTTAGTGTTATAATTGATAAATTGTTATGAATATGGATTTAAATATGTCCACATCTACAATTCTATTGACTTATTAGTAATTCTTTCTTTGCAATAATAGCTATATTGCATTTGTTTACATGACATGGATATTTGCTGCCTAAGTTGGTTTGCAGAAAATCTTTGGTAAATGGATTTAAATGGTAAAAATGTTTCACCAAAGTTTTTCATTTTCATGAACTATTCTCTGAATTTACTTGTAAATCTCATTTTTCTTCCAGTTTGTAAAGATAAATTGTTTTTTGTATATTTTGACATCAGTGTCTCTGCATTCATCTTCCAACTATGATGTATTTCTTTCTTATATCCATTAAGTATATAAGTATATCATTCTACATAATTACTGTTTTAAGTTAAAAGCATGTAAGTTTTACTTACATACTTTTAGCACATTTACACATTTAAAATTTTATAAATTATCTATAAATTACTTCCCTGCACCGTTTAATGTACCACCATTAACATATAAAGATATATAAAATCAAATTGTTAACATTTCTTTAGAATAATTACATGTGGAAAGTTGTTATATAATATAAATTTAAAATTATCAAAACACATAATTCAATTTAAAAAATATAATAAAAAGGCTGTTTTTTCATTTATTATTCATGTTTATCTACTTTGTAAATGTTGTCTGATTTACCAGTATCTCCAACCTGTAATAATCGACACTTTGTATAGCTTAACCCCCAAATTTTAACAGTTTGTATAATTCCTATGCATTAAATGCAAATTTTAACAGTTCGCATAATTCTTATGCATTAAATCTATTTAATTTTCTCTCCTTATCTATATCTCTTTTACGCATACACACACACACACACACACACACACACACACACACATATATATATATATATATATATATATATATATATATATATATATATATATATCTTATCCTGTCTTGTTCAGTAATTGTTCATTTTAGCTTTAAAAAATTTGCTAAACTCATTCTTTTTGAAATCATTTACATTATACAACTCAACTTGTTGACATATATATAGCAGTTTGTAAATATATTTATGACATATCTACATTTGTTTACACCTGACACCGAACAGTGGTAAATGTGCTCATCTTGCAAGCTGTTGCAAGTTTCTCCCTCTGGGAATGTCGCATAAATGTCAAAATTCAAGAAATGTGTATTTACACATTAATAATCATCAATAGTATTAGCTATATATATATATATATATATATATATATATATATATATATATCCATACATGCATACACACACACACACACACACACACACACACACACAATTGGCCAAAATTTTATGACCACCCTTATGATTTTGAAGAATTGCTGAAAAATTGAGGGTTCCATAATATTTTCTAAACAAATTTACTAGCTCACTTTGGGCCAGAAGGTCTTTCTCTTCCTGAAAGGTTTTATCATATATTCAATATTAATAATAATAACAATGGAATTAATCCATTACTGAATACATAAAGTTTTAAAATTTTAGCTTTTTTTACCTAATCTACTTTACTGTTTAATAGTAATCTTAGAGCTGGCAACTTTAAAATCTTAGGTAATCTCCTCTATAAAAAAAATTGGATGCTATACACTTAGGGGTTAAATAGTTTCAACATCCTAATTTAGTAGGAGTTAATTAAACTGAATGAGGTATGAAACTTACTACTTATTAAATCCAGAGAGTAGCCCCAAACCTTTGGCCTGCAGTGTGTGTGCATAAACATATCTATATATATATATATATATATATATATATATATATATATATATATATAGTCTTGTCATCTACAGGCAGACTGTTTCACTGCATCACAGCTCCTCGATATGGCTAGACATCCATTGCTTTAAGCCAAGATCAAAACCCAACTGATTAGACATCAGTCAGATATCTTACCCCTAGGCCATTGTTGCACAGCAGAAAGGAAGGGAATTTTAATATTTTTTTTTCTATATGAAATACACCCCTTAAAACCCCCTTTCTCTCAAGAGCTAACCATATTTCTGGGAGCATATACTGGATATATATATTTCCAGTAATCAAAAGAAAATTAATTTAAAAGGAGATATTTTGTCACATTGACAAATTAACCATATATATATATATAAATTTACATCAGAGGTTATTAAAAGTTAAAATGCTATTGTAAAATAATTATGAAATCTATAAAATTAATATTACATTCTCTTTCTTTTATTGTTTTCTTAATCCTTTTTAATGAATAAACCTATTTCAAGCATTACTGAATAATTAGCATTCTTAATACTTATTATTTTAAGGTCCAACAGAATTAATATTTTATTATTTGGTAAGTTTTCAGCTTTAATGTGATTCTCAAGGTCATTAAATATCAAAGAAATTTGTATTTCTATAGATTCAGGAATGTTGCTGGTTATTAGAAACATAGAAAATAAAATTTCCTGCATTCTTTTTTTTTTTTTAAACTATAGACTGGAGCATTGGGTCAGAGCCTCAACCTGCTAGACTTTGTTGCTATGGTTTCCATAGCAGATAAGTCTTTTACAGAATGGAGTTGTTAGCCCCATTACTCAACTAGTTTTAAATACAGAATTTTCCTTCTCTTAGACTGGTTGCCAACCAAAGCTGGAGAGTCTAGCCTGTCTTAGAATGTAACCCATAACTGGAGGGAGAAACAATGGATTTAAACGTTTTCCAAGGGTTTTTACACAAAAGTGAATGAGATAACGACATATACATCTTTATATATCAAGAACAATATCTTTTGAAAAAATATATGACAAAGTGGAAACACAAAAACTCTTTCCATTTTGTTATATATTTTTCTCCCACAAAAGTGTATGTAACAAACTGGAATTCGAACTTGACTTGCTGATTTCTTGTTCTGAGCCATAAACCATTGCACCACCCACGCATCCTATAGCCTGGAATACGTAATAGAAAATGAGGTTTTGATTTTACAAAAAGTACTGGAAATTTAACCTCAATCATATTTTTTAAATCTTTTATAGGTTTTCTTGTTTCTATCTTTGCTTCAAATTTTCTTTCTGTCTATATAAAAATTCCAATCTGTGTCTCTTCTTTTTGGCTATTTGTTCTCAAACATCGCCTCTTAAACTATTTCTCCTTCAGAAACAGCAATGGAGCCTCTTCAAGTCTTAAATCCAATAATACATTCAGGTACCTGAATTTCCTTCTACCTGCCTTTTACATGTCTTTCTTCATTATCATCTGTCACTGTTTTCTCTCTCTCCCGCTCCTGCTCGTTTTCACTCTCTTGTTATTGTTAGAGGATGAATGGATTTTTTCTATGAAGGAGTGGGAAAAAATATTTTCCTCTAAATTATGTCAATGTGGAAGTGATTGAACTATTTTTCTATTTTTTTGCTCATCTTACTTCATCTCTCTCTTTGCCACAGTTTCCTTTCCTTCAAGTAATCCATCATATATTCAAAAATCATTTGATTACTAATTTCCCTGATGATTTCATAAATCTATATGGAGACAATGTACTTCTCCCAAGATTTTCATATATAAAATCTTATCTTTCTCTGAGAATTAAAAGGAAATCTGTTTTATATAAAAATCAGATTCAAAATTAAAACTAAGTCTTTTTTTCATAAAAACAATGGATTTAGAGCAGCAGGCCAGCAAATCATTTACAATTTTTTCCACGTTGCTTAGTTGATAAAGCTCATTATCATTTGTTCTTTTGATAAGAGGAAAACCCTGCACATGGATTATCTTTGTTCTTAATTTTGTACTAGTTCTGGGGAGTATCAGTAACAGATAATGAAAAATGTAACACAGAAATCAGAGGTATATTAGAATAGTGAAAGATGCCATCTAAAAGCTAAACAAAGTATTAAGAAACAGGAAAATCTTGTTTGAAACAAAGAAAAGATTCCTGAACTGCTATATAAAATCAACCCTCTTATATTAGCAGTGAATGTTGTACAATTTTCTCACAAATGAAGAGGAGACTTGAGGCAACAAAAGTACACTGAAAATACCATAGCCTGAGCTTGTGAGCAATGAGGAAGTCTTAAGGAAACAAAAAGAACACATATTTAGTATCAGAAACTCCTGGCACACACAATGAGAAAAGAAGGCTTGGAGAATTTAACATTTACAGGATGTAATGAAAGCAAGAGGGGTAGAGGGAAACATTGAGTAACCTACCTAACGAGTTTGTGTAAATGGATGACAGAACAAGGGGTGGGTGGTATAGTAAAAAGATGAACATTGTTAAGTGGATAGGAAGTTGTGGAGGACTATGGTTGCCCACATCCTGAAGGTATACAGTCCATAAAAGAAGAAGGTATATTAATAATACATTATAATTTCTTTGATGCACTGTTAGAGTTGGTGGTAATCATTTCATCCCAAGCAATGCAATAAAGCCACTCAGACATAATATAAGAAAAAGAAAACATTATTAAAGAGAGAGAACAATAAAAGAACAGGCATTAAGAAGACAGAACATAAAGATTGATATTTCATTTAAATTTATGAAGATCAAAGTTGACTGGAAAGCAAGAGGCTGGAAGAGAGTTTCACAAGCAAAAAAGTGTGAGAGAATAAACTGTTAACATTTAATTTGCAATTACATTTAGCCATTTTAACAGTAAAATGATAACACATTGCTGCCAATCTAGTAATGCGCTTAGATTCATAAAGTCTAGGTACCAAAGGAGAAAGCTCATCAAAACAATTACCATGAAAATATTTATAGAAAAGGCACAGGGAGGCAACATTACAGAAGTGGGAAAGTGACTGAAGCTGAGCTGCCATATCAGGACCAATAATATTGCAGATTCTTCTTTAGATTTTATCATCAAGCTCAAGGGGCACCAGACCATATGTGGCAGCTATATTCTAAGCATGAATGAATAGCAGACTTATATATGTTGTAGTTTCTTCTTTATATCACTAGTCCTGTTACTTTTTTGATCAGACCTCATAAGAGATGTTAGTCATAAGTAGTTCATTTTCATATTCACAGAGAAGCTATGTTATATAAATTTTAAATTTAAATGTAGATTTATGTAAACTTAATGATTTTCTCAGTATTACTTTTGCTTAATCCTGTCACCACCCCCATGCCACACCACCTAATAGAATTCTTCTCCCTTTCTTATTTCTTATCTGAAGTGGCTAAAAGGCCTCCGCACACATCATGTCATCATTTCAAGAAATCTTACTTTCATTTACTAAAATAAAATTGACTTTGCTATATTACAGTAACCACTAATTTCCACCATTCCATTTTTTTTTTTTTTTTGGTGCCTCTCTTGCATCCATTCCATTTCTCTTGGATTCTTCTCACAACTCAGCTTCCAATCTGTCTCTGTTGTGCCTGATTTTACTCGCAGTTTTCTTTGGGTAAATCTGTTGTTGCCATCTTTTCTTTCTACTGTTTTCTTTTTACAGCGACTTATTCACAACCACAACCACAACAGGAATTGCGCATTCGCCTAGGTCTGTTTTGTTATTTATTTTGTCTTCTGTCGTCATTATATTAAACTGTTGTTCTGTTTATGCTTTCTCTATCATCCACTCTCTATCCATTCAACATTGTCACTCATCTCTTACACATTGTAAGTCATTTTAATGGTCTGCATGGCTCTTCACCATCTTCATCATTATGTCAACAATCAATGTCAGTCTGTCACTTTCACTTGTGTTTTTCATTCGCTTTCATCCTCATAACTTGGTGCTGTTTTCAAACCCAAAGATTCAGTTTATATCGGCCTTTTCTTTGGGAAGGACTTAGGTGAGTTTTAAAATTCTTATAAGCACTTTTATGTCCAGTCATTATAGTATAGTCCAAAGTGTTATGCATTGTAATGAACTTTATTCCGATGAAGAAATCACTTCAGTCATAAATATTAACTGAATCCTCCCCTTTGAAGGTACTTCATGAAATCTAACATTCATCTCCTTTAAGCTTTAACTTCAAATAATTCATATATCATTGTCCATGTTGTTGTTTTAAGGATATTGTCATTTGGAATAGATGTCTGTTATGTTTTTATGTGTTAGTAACATCTTTACATATGTGTATATCATTGTAGATTGTCATATATAATCTCCCTCTTTATCTCACTCTCATATATGTGTGTATATATAGAGAGAGAGTAAGAGAGAGAACTATATATATATATATATATATATATATATATATATATATTTAAATATAAATTGTCTAATGTCTGAGTGCTTTTGGCTTTCATAAGCCATTATCAAAGACTTTGTTTTTTGTGCCATGTCAGCTTAATTTGGGCAATTTATATAATGTATGTATATATTTATTGAGTGTGTGTGTAGTGTGTATATAACTATATATGTATACTGTGTGCATATTTATATACAATGTATAAAGTGTGTGTGTCATAAAATGAAACACTTTTCTTATTATCATCATATAGATTCTGTAATTTTTTCATCTAATATATAAAGCTCAAAATTTGTCTATTTGTCTGCTCAATCCCTGAAAATTGATTAAAATTGTGAAATCAAATAAAAACCTTTTTTTTATATATATCTACCAACTTGTATCTTATATAAAACCCCACTTAGCAGTTCTTGCTTATTAGGAATAGCTGATTTGCATATTCAGTTTTAAAAACAAAATTTTTAAAAATAACTGTTTTGTTATTAATTTCTAATCTGGTCTTTTTCAATTTTTATGAATAATTGTCTTGTTAATGTTTTGTTAATGGCTTTTATAATTAAACTGCTTAGTTATTCAAATAATGCCATTTTCTGTCCTGAAAGTGGTCACCATTTACATCACAGCTTGTGAGTGTCATATTTTCCAAGTCCTCTTTTCTCATTATGTGCCCTAGAAATTTCAATTTTCCCTTTCTGATACTACATATAAATGTCCTTTTTGTTTCCATTTTCTCTAAAATTTCATCATTGCTCAAATGTATTCTCAGCATCCTTCTCCAACTACGATGAGATGGTCCAGCATTCAATGTTATATAGGAGTACTGATATTACATAACAGTTCAGTAATCTTTTCTTTGTTTCCAATTAAATTTTCTTGCTTAAGTTTTGAAAAGTATCTATTGCTGTCCCAATGCATTTTTGAATTTCTATGTCACATTAAAACACTTCCTAGATATTTAAATTTTTGTATTTGTTTAAACTTATCAATATATTCAATTCTCTGAAATGACAACAGAACAAAGGAAAGGGACTTTGTGCAATGTCTGGTATCATTGCTAATTTTTATAGAAAAACCAACTTGAAATATCTTGAACTCACTATTCACTCTTTCATTCACTGTTTATTAATTTCACTTATATTTATTCTCAGATTCAAAATAAAATTCCGCTTTTGTTTGTGTCTTGTTTAATCTTAAGTTCTTCGTTGTACTTCTTTTCAACAACTGCAACTCCAGTTAGTAACCTCTCATGTTTTATCACTTACATTTTCATGTTTAGGTTCAGGCAGCTGGAAAAAGACTGATATTTACAAGGCTTCATCATAGTCTGTTTAAACAATTTCTCTTCCTTGACATAAGCATTATCTAGAATTAACTTTTAGTTTTGAGGCACAAAATTAAGTCCAATCCCAGGTGGTCCATCTCTCTACACAATACCTCTCTTTTGGGAGGAAGCTATGAATAATCCCTCATGTCTGAAGCATCTCCAAAATGCAAAGTGACAAGGGAACTGAACTATTTTTATCTTTGGGGTCCAATGTACATGTGGGACTCCCACTTTAAAATGAGCCTTGTGCCACATTCCATTGGAGTGTTTTATTTTTAATACTAAAATTCACCCAAATCAAGTCTAAAGTATCACTCAAGGTAGATGGTTACTGTTAAAATGGTTATAATGAATGTTGTGTGATGTGTGTGAAAAAGAAGGTGTAAGGAAGTGAAGATAATCAGGATAAGGAGGATAGATAATGATTAAGAGGTTACGATTGTAGTGTTTAGGGTAGCATTCATACAGGAGTCTGTTCCAGAAAGTAGCAGTTCTTGGGAAAAGGCTGTCTGAATGGAACTTTCTCTTTATGTTTGGAATATGGAGGAAATGATGGTGATTCAATTTCATGGAAGTAGCATGACATGTCATAATTGTAACGGTCTAAACTGGTAGAACACATCTGAATGTTGCACCATAGACTAGTGAAAGGCTTGTGATGTTGCTGTAATAACAAAAGCAAGCAAGAGAAGGCTTAAGGAAGCTTTATTCTACTTAGAATAATTGATACAAGTGTAGTGACTATTTATAGTCCTCTACAAATAAAAAATTTCTCCAAAGGGAGGTAATCATAAAACAAGCGAGATTACTCCCAATTAATTTATTACAGTTGCATCTGTAAAAAGAAACTGTAGAATAGAGAATAAGCCTTCCTTCACATGACTGATTAAATTGAATTCTGTCAAGGCTGGAAAGTGAGGATTGTGCTGCTCCATACCACATATAGCAGCAATATTCCATTTTTTGTCTAATTTTTAAGCTTTTTTAGCAACAAATCATATATATGAGTGTTTGGATAAACATCACTATCCAGAATTAACTGAAAACACATAATTATAAAATCATTTAATAATTCAATCAATTGTGCTTGTCTGTCCAACAAC
Source organism: Acanthosepion pharaonis (assembly GCA_903632075.3). Lineage (NCBI taxonomy): Eukaryota > Metazoa > Mollusca > Cephalopoda > Sepiida > Sepiidae > Acanthosepion > Acanthosepion pharaonis. The sequence continues at coordinate 3,065,957 of CAHIKZ030004489.1, read as the reverse complement.
TGAAAACATATTTATAAGGATCCAGTTCAAAACATGCAAATGATAACATTTATGGTTTTATTTTCTAGTGAATAGACATTTGCATATTTACGATTAAACTAATCAGGCCAAAATATGTTATTTAGTATTACACAAAATAAAAGAATCCAGACTTGTATTTTTCTTTTTATCCACCATAGTTCACTTTTATAGAAGAGGTAAGAGAAATTAAAGAAAAAAACAATAATTCATTAATTAAAAGAAAATTTATAAGAAAGAAAAAATTTATTAAAGAAAAGAAAGGAATTTATTAAACCAAAGAAAAAAATAAAATTCACTAAAAGAAAACATTAATTCATCAAATAAAAAAATCCATTAAACAAAAGAACCAATGTCCACATATAGATTCATTATTGATATATTTTGATAAATTCTTAATTGCACATGCATATAGGGCATGTTGACATTCCTAACAGAAAAAGGTTAGCTTATATGATTTTAAAAATATCAATAAATCAATTATAATCTCGAATCTATTAATAGCTTACTTAAGCCTAAGATCTGCTGTTTAATGGTAAAATACATACACTGATGAACCAAAACATTATGAACACCTGCTGAATAAGATGTTGACTCCCCTTCCCTACATGCCCACAGAAAAGCTCTTACCAGATATCCTCTGAGATCTGGCATCAAGATATTAATAGCAGATCCTTTTTGGTGGAAGTTCTTCAGAGTGAACTTGCTGGTCCAACACAGCCTATGTGCTCAATTAGATCAAGATCTGGAGAGTTTGATAGCCAGGGCAATATAGTGAAGTCTTCATGTTCCTGAAACCATTCCTGTAGTATTCATATAGAGTTATATGGTGTATTGCCTAACTGAAAGATACCACTGTCATCATAGGAAATTGGTGTTACTATGAAGAAATGTACCTGGTTTTCAGTAACATTGAGACTAGCTGTATGCAACAAACTACCTTTCACTTAAATGATAGGATTCATTTTTACCCAGCAGAATGTTGCCCAAACTATCACATTGTCTCCACTAGCTTGTTGCTTACTTCCATTTCATCCTGATGTTATTATTTCTCTCGGATAATTATCGAAATACTCTGCAGTTCATCTTATTCAAGAGAAAAAACATATTGGACCAAGTAGCTTTTATTCATACAATGTCAAGTTTTGATGCCTATTTGCTTATTTTCAATGATTAACATTGATTAGCAAAGGGTACTCTGACTGGCTTAATGTCACACAACAATGATTGATGCATTGTGGCACATAGCTTCTTTTAACTTGATTAAAGCTCTCATCAATTTGTGCCATAGTAACCATCTGCTGGTTCATATTTGGCAAAATGGTCACCATTTACTTCTTCCATTGATAAGTTTTAGTTGCTTAAAGACTGGTCAATGATTGGTGACTTTTCCTTTTTCAGATCACTGATCATAAATACTCACCACAACTGAATGTGGGCACTGCAAAAACCATATCACTTCAGAAATTCCTTGTCTTATTTTTCTGATCATTACAAATTGACCTTTATCAGAGTCACTACAATCTATTGTTTTGCCGATAACTGATGCTTTCAACACATGAAAATGAACTACTTATGACTAACTTACCTCTTATGAGGTCTGATAAAAAAGTATCAGAACTACTGATATAACAAGGATACTCCAACATATATCTAAAAGTCTACCATTCATTCATGCTTAGAATATTGCTGCCACATATGGTCTGGTGCCCCTGTTATTTACCTTGAGGTAAATCCAAAGAAGAATCAGCAATATTATTGGTCCTGATCTGGCAGTTCAGCTTCAGTCACTTTCCCACCACTATAAAGTTGCCTCCCTGTACCTTTTCTATAAATACTTTCATGGTAATTGTTCAGATGAGCTCTTTGCTATATTACCTAGACTTTTTGAATTTAAGCACAGTACTAGACTGGTTGACAACAGTTGAGTTGTCTAGATTTAGCCATAAATTCTATGTTAACAGTTTCTTTTCTCAAACTTCTCACTCATGGAACTCCCTTCCAGCTCCATGCTTTCCAGCCAATTTTAATCTGCAAAAATTTAAATACAATGTCAATTTCTCTCTACCGTTCTACTGAGTACATTCTCCTCTTCTTGATAATTATTAATGTTTCTGTTCCTAATTCTTTCAGACCATGTAACCACTTGTGTGTTAGTGGCTTTACTGTCTTGCATGGGGTGAAATTGATTAAAAACAAAAAATATTAATTTAGCATTTAATCTCCTTCAAAGTAGTCCCCTTCTGAAGCCACCCACTTTATCCACTTGATGGAAGTATTTCTGGAATCCTTTATTTTTGTGATAACAAGCAGTTGCTTTATCCCATTCTCTTGTATTTCCTCAACATCTTGTAATCTTGTTCCTTTCAAGTGGGATTTCATTTTTGGAAAGATGGGGAATACGGTGATTGTCAGACATGGGAATGTTGTGCTTGGCCAAAAGCTGCTGCACAAACAATGGTCACTGATGGAACCTCTGTGGTATCATAAGACAATCACACTCTACATACTTTCCTTTCAAGCACTGCTATAAACAGTGGAAGTAAGTAAGAATGTTATAATAGTGTGCATGTGCAATAGAGTTCAAGGTCAATATATGCCAAATGGCTTCAATCTGCATACTTTAGCTCTGTTACCATATCAATTGTCCTGGTACTTTTTGATCAAACCTCACATATACCACTGAGTCTGAGATGCACAGTTGTTATGAGACAGTAGCTGTCATTCTTGCTACAAATCACTAGTCATAATGTTTGGGCGCATCAGTGTAAACTAACCTGAGAAACTATCTCTATCATCAAAATCACTTCTCTTTTTGAATAACTTTCTGCATAATGAAAGATTCTTAATTCTTTTTACCATATTTTTCTTTGTATTTTTATTTCAATTCAGAAAAAAGTCTTATCCTTTAACTAATTTATCTAACTCGATACTTTAGGTAAATATTCTAAATGTTTAATATTAATTAAATATGAAGAAACATGAAGAAAGGTGGGATTATTCCCCTTCTCTATATCTTGACCTGTTTTGTGCAATCGTTGGTAATAAACCATCTTGTTGATAACATTGTGTTTGTTGAATTCTTCCCATTTGGTTCCTGTGTAAATGTGCTGCACCTCATTTTAAAGATACATTGATATATCATTGCAGACCCACACAATGAAACACAATGTTCTTCAATGGTTAATCTGTGTTCACAAAAAAATAAAAAAGACCAAAGAATTATAAACAAATGCTTGCTTCTACTTTGTATATTTTCTTTGTGTCTTGAATAATTGTCAAAATCATGCCTGCAGTAGCTGGCATTGTTTCTCCTCTTGGAGGAATAGTTGAAGCTTTGGTTGGTCAGCTGCTTCATCAAAATCACCATACATCTACAAGGGTGAATCATCCCCATTCCCTTCATATTCCTATAGTAAAAAGTAAGTTACATTTGGACAGCTTCTTTGCAAGAACTGCTACTTTGGGAAACAGACACCCAGCAGGATAATTTCTCAAAGAATACAATCTTGACATCTTCATGTCTAGGGTAAAACATTATATTTCCTACATAATCTCATGAACTTCACTTCCTGCCTTTTCTTATGCTTATACAACACTACACAAAACCCCTCTAGCTTGAGTGGCTCTTGGGCCTTGTATCAGGTGAAAATTAGCATTAAAAAAAACTTTACCTCAATTTTTCTTGAGGTACTCAACAAAATTCTAATATGGCCCTATTCTTGAGAGAATTACATTTACCAACTGACATCCAACAACTTCCCTTATCGTTTTCTTATACCTGCAACACCTGACATATTTACTTCCTCCAAGATACGCGGAATTTATATGTGTGCGGCTGACTAATAATTATTATTTCTTCACTGATATGAATCTGTGATTAGGAGTTTATATATTACATCAGTAATTAAGGTGCATATGTTATGTATAAACCAGGGGTGGCCAAACTTGCTTAATCTAAGAGCCACATATGATAAAATTCAGATGTTTGAGAGCTGCAAGTTATGAACAAAATTTACACATACATTTTAGTTGCATGCACATTTTGTTACAAAATTTTTATATAAATATTTATTCACATGTGCAGTTTTTTAAACTGTTAATTTGTATTAATTTCAGTAATCACAAAGTACACATATATATACCAAATTTTTTCAAAATCTTGAATGATGAGTGTTTTAAGGAGCTCAGACAAGATATTTCCACAAGCCGCATATTAAAGGCCAAAGAGCCACATGTGGCTCATGAGATGCAGTTTGGCCACCCCTGGTATAAACGGTAATTACCTTGATAGTAGATAAGAGTATAAATAACAAACAAGATCTCTCGATTCTAATATGGACATGTAATATTAACTCTACTTATATGCATTTTTACAAGTGAAACATTTTAAATTTGATTGTGAACTTATTTCATCATCCATCTCTGCAGTATAATCATGTATACTTTTCATACCTTTAAACCCTTTTGGTAATTAAATTGACTCTATTTTGTTTTTATATATTCTCTTTTAGTCATATTTTATTTAATTATAATTGGAGTCGTTATTAAGAATGCAAATTCATCTTGTTAAGGCTGGCCAATTCTGTTTCTATTAAGAAGAATCAATAATAGAAAATTTTCTTAACTAATATAGATCCTGAGCTACAATTTGTTAAACAAAGCTCAGTTTTATTCTTATATCCAATAGTAGGTGAGGTTCATTACTGATGCAAATTCGTCTTAAAGCTGGACAATTCTATTTCTATTAAGAATCTGTAATTTGAGCTGCAAAAGTTAAACAAAGCTAACAATTTTATACTTACTTAATTTAGTTTGGATGGAATAACTTTTAAAAATATTAATATCATTAAATTGATTATATTTTAATTTTAAATATACTTATGTAGAGAAATTGTTTTATGGATATACAAACTAGAATTTATTTTATTTAGATTATTTTTAAATTGTTTCATATTTCAAATGTAGTCATTGTAGTAGATTAATATTTTTTATGTTTGAAATATTGATTTAAAATACATTGATGAATTTTAATAAGAATAAAAAATATCTTTGAAACTTATCCTAAAAATCTCACTGCTCTGTAGGTGAATAACCAAATGTGTCACTCACCTTCTTGGATGTAAGTATATATTAATACTGTAGTATCACTTTACATCCAATATGTTACTAGATATCAAGATACAAGTGAAAATTTATCTCACTTGATCATAACTGTTAATCCTTTTCTTGACTGGAATCTAGACAAAACTGTTGAAGAATCAAGCATTTTCAAGTGGAATTGACAAAATTCTTAATAGCAGTAAAAATAAGAACAAGGCAAAATTATGCAAGAAATGAACTACAATTACAAATTGGCGGTACCAAAATCAAACATGTACAATAATTTAGATATCTTGGAAAATATCTGTAAGGACAAAAAGAGTGACACCAAAATCTGAAAGTGCATCAGCATAGTGAAAGATGACTTCCAAAAGCTAAGCAAAGTATTAAGAAACAAAAATTTTATAAGAAACAAAGCAAAGAGTACTGAACTGCTACATAATATTAGTCCTCCTATATTGCAGTGAATGTTGGATAATCTCCTCACAGCTGAAGGTGAGACTTGAACCATCAGATATGTGGTTCTACAGAAGGATGCTGAGAATAGCATGGATCAAATATGTGAGCAATGACAAAGTTTTCTAGAAAATGGAATCAAAACAGACACTTATACTTAACATGAGGAAGAGACAGTTGAAATTTGTAGGACACATAATGAGGAAAGAAGGTTTGGAGACAGATTGAAGACAAGAGGGACAGAGAAAAACAATGCATAACTAACTAGCAAACTTGATTAAATGGATGACAGAACAAGGTTTAGGAGTGATAACAAAGTGACCAAATTTATTAAGAACTATAAAGAACAGGAAATTGTAGAGAGTCATGATCACCAACGTTTTGAAGAAACATGGCACTTAGAAGAAAAAAGCAACTATAAGACAATAGTAAAGTAAAATTAAATAAAACAAAACTGTGGTGATATGCAAATGGGATACAATCAAGTCATTATAGCCATGTGACTTCAAGGAAAGAAAGAAAAAAAATATGTAAGTAAAACCCAGAATTGTCCATTTTGATTGACTAAGAAGAAATCCCAGCATGCATTTGTCTATAAATATTAAGGGGATTTTTAGCAGACATTCCTATAGTTGAGTAGTAAGAAAAATGGATATGTAGTGTAACAGATACTCCTACAGTAAGTGAACTTGAGCAAAGTTCAAATTCCAGGTTAGTCTACTGTGTTCACTTTCACACAAGTTCCTTTGAAAAAAGCATGAATCTGTCTTTTCTCCCTACCAGGTTAAAGTTAAATAGCAAGCTAGGCTGGGCTCTCAAGCCTTGAGTGGCAGCCAGTCTAAGAGAAGGAAATCTCTGAATTTTAATATACATATAGAGCAAAAACAACCTGAGAAAACATTTTTTTTAGCTTGAGTTTTTAGAAAAGGCATGATCTCATTGTCTATCCTATCAGTTTAATATATTCTATATTCTTTCACTATAGAGCCTCTAAATGTGTGGATAATGTAATGGTTATCAGTACAGAAAGTGGAATTATTGAACTGAGTTCAAATTCTGGGCCAGTCTGTTGCATTCACTTTCTCACAAATGCTATTGGGGAATGAGTGAATCCATCACTTTTCACTTCCATCTATAGCTTAAATAACAGTGTAAACAGGCTCTATAGCCTTGGGTGGCAACCAGTCTAAATTAAGGAAAACTGAATTCCAAACCATGGAGGAGGCAATGGGGAAACTACTTCACTATCTTTCCTAAGAAACCATGGCAATTCACAGAAAATAAATCAAAATCACTTAGGAGTCATGATCACCTATTTCCTGGAAATTAAAAAATTATGTTGAGTTTGCAATGCTTTTAAATATAAAACAGAATTGATGCTATGTATAACCATAATGTCAATGCTATTTTTTATATATTAACTAAAGTTAAGCAATTTCTGATTCTGGTAATAATTAAATGGTTGACTATTTGAATATTTTAAATGTTTCTTCTTTTGATTCTGATCTTGACATTAAAAAAAAGAAAAATCTCCAAGATAGCATTTTCTCATTCCATAATCCTTAACCTGTGTGCCCATTTCAAAATAACTTATACTTATGATTGCATTACAGGCACTCCCTTTACTCTGATTTCTACTTCAAACCTCCCATGTTTGAAAATACGGACCTTTTCAAAAGTGATGGGTGAGTCCCTTCGGACCTTGCAGTTCACTGTTAACCCCTCAGTACACTACTTTTCAATTTCCACCAAACTCCACTTAAAATATTACTTAACCTTAATTCCACATTCTATCCACCCTTAGCATCACCCTCTACTTAACCAAATCTCCCCAAGAACTTAATCTTGCAACTTTTTCCAGTCTTAGTCTGTAGATCCTTGTGCATTTCTTCTGTAGTTCCTGCACATGTGTTTCCAGAACTGTTAAAAAAAATGCAAATCTTTGAACACTTCTATCAGCTATCAAAAAGAACAGCAATTTGTTTATAAAATGTACTTTTGAACTTTAAATTCAAGTTCATGATATTTATATGTGGTAAACTTGTCTATCAATTGTTTAGAGTTATGCGTAAATGCACATGATTTTTTTTATTGCTATTTTATTTGTTGCACAGTTGTATAAAAGTAAAATTGAAGGCCACTTAGATTGAAGATGGAATCATTAATAAAATCAGGTGTTTCACTTTCAGATCTTCAGAAATGGAATCTAATATAAGGTATAATAAAACAATGTCTATAAAAAATATTTCATACAATCATATCCCAACACAAAATTGCTCAAGTATTGATTATAAAATCATGTTAACAATCTGATACTTCAAAAATAATTTGAGAAAATATTTTAATTGTTTATTTAAGAAATATGTATCTATTGAAAAAAAGAAAAAATATTGGGTTTACACAGTAAAAGGAAGTAGGTGTTTTAATACTTCATTATCAACTCTACACCTTGAGGAGTATTGCTTATCCTCTATGGGGATTGGTTTTTATGCACATACTGAAATAGAGTGAGGATAATTTCATTGAATTGCTATTGTGCTTTCCTAAATCCAGTCATAACATTAAAGTCATGCTATGAAATCAAAATGAGTGACAATAAAAATTAATCTTAGAGAAGAAACATCTTGGCATATTTTCAGGGGCACAAAAATGGAAACAATCAGAATTTAAATTTTCCCAATTTTGCCTACCTGTTTATTTTACTCATCCTACACTTACATATATCAACATGTGTATGCAAACCCTATAGACTCCCAGTGGGGTATAAGGTCACAGCCTCCCCATATCAGGTGTCATTTTCATAGGTTAGGAGGTTTTTATGAGGTGGAGTTGCTAGACTCACACCAAGCTGGTTTAGGATTCTTAGTTATCCTTCATCTAGACTGGTTGACAACTAAAGAGCCCAGTCTTCTCTTCTATTTAACCCAGAGTTGGGGGAGAGAAGAGATAGATTCATATCTTTCCCAAGGGTATTTGAACATTTTATGTATCTGTAAGCATTCTCTCATGCAGACAGAATGTAAGGTCTACATATTGGATGAGGGCTTCTGTGGATTGCTTCAAACACACACACACACACACACACTGGCTGAGAGTAAATGACAGAATATGAAGAAATAAAATGTTAAGTAATGAAGATTCAAGTCTTGTGCTATCATTTAATCAGCACCTACACTTCATTGCATTCAACGGCAAATGGAGATAAAAGAGATAGATTCATACCTTTACCAAATGTATTTGTGTGAAAGCAAATGCAATGGCCTCAGCTGGTATTTGAACTCAATATGCCATTCCCACTTTCCACATAACCACTATGCTACACACATCCTATGCATATTAAAGGACTCATAAATTTATTTAGTCTTATTTTTATCAATAAAAAATATTTATCCACATGTATACAAAGCACAATGTATAGCTGTAAATATATTTTGCTTATTTGACTTGACCAGAAGAATCCACTACATAGAGATGGGTGAATCCTAATGTAGTTTACTCTGTTGGTTATAGAGTTACCCATCTCTTTGTATTGGACTCTTCTGGTGATATAACAGAAATATAATTTTATATTAAATTTGATAAATAAAATTCCATAATGATTCAATGGTGAATAGAAAGTTATTTTAGTTTAATATTAAAAAAATATTGAACGTAAACAAGAAAATGCAAGAAAGGTTTTTGATATTTTGTAAATACAATGCAGTTACATTATACTTATAAAATATTATAATATAAAATATTATATATTTTATATTAGATTCCATAATATATAAATATTATAATATATAATATACTTTATATTAGATTCAATAATAATATATAAATATTATAATATAAAATATTATATGAAATGTATTGGTAAACTCATAAAAAATAATTATGATAAATGCTAATTTAAATAAAAATCTATTATTACTTTCATAGCACATATTAATTTAAACTTAAATTTCAAGCTATTATTTAACTTCAAATTTAATAACTAATAAAATGCAACACACCACCTATAAAGCTGTTTTTACATGATTTTCTATATTTTGTTAATATTACACATTTTCATCATTATTCTTTTGGTTATGTAGAAATCATAATTATTCAATGGTGAATAGAATATTGTTTATTTAGTTTAATATTCAAAAACTATTGAACATAAGCAAGAAAATGCAAAAGATTTTGACATATTATAAGTGCAGAGCAATTGCAAAATCACTTAAACATTGTTATTTTTTTAAAGTACAGATAAACTAGTTTACTTATGAACACACAGATACACATAGTCAGATATCAAAGCTGAAGACGAGAAAGCTTTTAAGTGGAAAGTCAGTTTCCGAAAATAATGAGATATTTAAAAAAAAAAAAAGAAAAAGAAAATCTTTCTCTCTCACAAATTTGCAGTCTTTCCAACTCTTAATGTTCAGCATCTAAGAATAGCACTCATTTTGGAAATAGATGAATGAAAGAAAGAAAAAATTTAAAGACTTTTTACAGAATGAAGAATTTGTCATTGATATGAGCCTCTGCCTGTATTTATGGCAGCTGAAATTCTCTGTTGTTCCATCTGCAACAAATTTGAAATGTAGGCCTTCAGATAATTTAAGACATTTATCACTTAGCATATTGATATAAAGATTAACATTTTAATTAATTTTTTATTTAATATTATTATTATTATTATTATTGCTGTTGTATTCTTTTCCTATTTTTTATTATTATTAATATAATTTCTTTTTATTTTAATTAAATTTTCATTTTAATCTTTTTTTTAAAAAATGATTAATTTTATTATTATCTCTAAAACTTTTAATTGGTTTTAACATTTTTTCTTATTTTATCCTTTTTGTTCTGATTTTTATTTTAACTAAGAATTTTTAATATTCTATTTTTATTTTATTTATTTTCCTTCCTTGTTTTTATTTACTTTTTACTTCTTTCTGTTATTGTTCTTTTTAATGCTTTCACTTTTTATCTTTGTTTTTTCAATTTTTTTCAAATTTGTACCTTATTTTAAAATTATTTTTTTTTTCATTTTGTTCATTTCTTTCATTCCTTTCTTAATTTTTTTCCTGTCCTTCCCCAGAATTGTTAATGAGTATTTCTTATTGATTGCTGACGAGAGAATATAGCATCAAATTCTCTCTTATCTCTAGCAAAAGTGTGTCAGTGTTAGTACTTTAGAGAAGTATCTCCTTTAGGGAGATGTGCAAAGGGAAATATTGGGTTTCAGTAACAGTTCTAATGACATGATTTCTTCCACCATTTTTTTTTCCTGCTCTGTATGAAAACAAGTGGTGAAAAAAAATAAGAACATAAAAGCAAGAAAAAAAATCCATTCTGGTGCCATGGGACATCTTGAAATGTAAACAAAAAAAGTACTACTAATATTCTTAATCTTGGAACCTGTTTTTTTTATACATTGATAATTTTTTTTCACTTTAGAGTCAAAAATAGGAGAGAAGTAAAAGATAAAATTAGTCATAGACCATCATATTTGTTATGCTGTACTTAATAGAAGACAACGATGTTGCTTTCTCTCCCAAGGACAATGTACTAATGATTTGTGGGGGGGGGACTATGCTGATGACATAGGTATTCATATTTGGGATAAGAATGATGTTGAACAGAAAATCAAAATCCTCTGTCAAGTGTTCCAAGAAATAGGACTCAAGATCAATCTTTCCAAAACAGAAACTATGATCTTGAATTGGAATGAAAACAGTGATGGCACATACTCTGAATCCATCATAAAAATTCAGGATATGGAATTAGTAAATGTTAAAAAATTAATATGCCACAGTGTATGGATTAGTTATAACAAATTTAGTATAGGAGAAAACCAAATTGAACATATAATAGCCTGCACTAGGGATAGTTCCACCCAACACCACAAACTACTACAAAACCAAAACATTAACCTGAAAATATGGGTTATATTCTTAAATAGTCTTTTCACATCGAGATATTCATATGGATATCATACATGGCACCAAACCCATTCGGAAATATCTAAACTGTCAGATATATTCAACCATTTTCTAAAATCTATGGTTAAAAATTGCTTTGAGTGAGTAAAACCTGTGGGACATGGTGAAAACCATCCTTCTTTGAACCTTATGAACTGGTGCTACACAATCATAAACAAAGAAATGCACCAGATATTAGAAACAACATCACTAGGGGATTTTCAACAGCATCAACAACTAGAATGTATATCACATGTCACTCAAAGAGAAAATAATGACATAATCAAGATGTTGACATTTCAAACTACTTCAAATAATTTTTCCTCTTCCACAATTAGTTTTGAATTAAAAGCCTAAAGATATGCTTTTAATTTTGCCTTCCTCAGGTATGTATTGCATTTAGTGTGCCTTTGAAATATGTTCAAAACAAAGACACAAGTCTCCAAAATCTGTAGGATAATGAAAATACTTCTTCTTAGAACTTTTGTTCGGTCAATGATTTGAAACCAAAATAAAGAATCTTTCTCTATTGGTATTATCTCTTTATTTTCTTTGGGGTGCCTGTTAAAGTCATTTCTGGATTAAAATAAACTAAATAACCTGTTATCTGTGTAGTCAAATTTTAGTGTAGTAAGGTAGAAATTAGACTATATTTTCTAGGTGGTAAAAAGAGATATTTGTTTTTAAACTTTTAGGGCTTAATACTATTAATTTTATTTTTTAAAAAAATTCTATGCTCTTAAAGCCTTTTGCTTCTTTGTTTGAAAAACTCTCATAAATATTGGTTTTATTTGATATCATGAAATAACAAAAGAAGTCAGAAGAATCACTGGATCTTTTGAGATCAACACCAAAATAACACATAATTCCAATAGCAAAACGTCACAAAATTATTGAAGCCTATCTACATCAGATAAAAACAACTATGCAGCAATAAAAATAATTATAGTCTCCAATCCAACATTTTCCAATGCATATAAAAAAACAAATATCATACATGACTGATGCACATTATTATAACATACAGTGGGTAAGATTTCCTGCATTTTGGATTTATTTCATCCAATTTAAAATATAATGACACATTATATGTATTACTTATGATTATTTTCTTCACCTCATTTTACTTAAATACTTATAATGGTCATAAAATCCACTAGCTTCACACCCCTAATGATGACTCATATGAGTTGAAAGCCTGAATACGGCAATTATATTGATTTTGGAAATTTTGTATATCTGCAGCAGCCAGTTTTGCAAATGATCATTTGCAATTTAGAAAAAAAAAAGATGGTTGAACTTAATAGACATAAAATGTCTATACTTTTCAATAAAACATGTCTAAAAGAATAATTGCTGCCCAATTACATAATATGTGCATGTTTGAGTGAATGTAAAAGTTACAGATCTGAACAGATATTGCTACTCTGTAAATAACCAGCATTAGTTAGAAACTGTGGTCGTTACTTAACATAAATTGCTGGTGTCAGGTAACTTAGTAAAAAATAGATTATTATCATCTGTGATACATCCAAGATACTAAAGCCCAATACAGTTAGACTTTATAATAATTTAAATAATTTAATTATACTTAAGTACTGATTCTTTACTGCAGTTCCAGTAGCAATAATGATATAAATTTAATTCTGAAGGATTCTGAAACACAATATTTATTTCTGGAAGTAATTTTCATATTTTCTCTCTCTCTCTCTCTCTATATATATATATATATATATATATATATATATATATGAATGATACAAATGGGCTCAGAATTAAAAATTCATTTGGGCAATTTTTCTCAAAACTCTGTCCAAAAAAAGAAATCTCTTGTTTACACACAAGAAAAATGTGGTAAAATATTGACCAGAAGCATCTTGTTGGTTATTTTCAATTTATATATAAATTTCCATCATTACACTTTATATATATATATATATATATATATATATATATATATATATATATATTCACAGAATTACCGAACTTAAAAAAATGAATATATATATATATATATATGAATAAAGGCAAAAATATAAAATATATATAATACATAAATTTATACCATACTAAAATAATTTAAATATGAATTGCATAAAAAAAATTCAACAACATTGTTTACTCACTTTCATTTATTATACATTAAATTACATCACTTAGCATCTTCCATAATTTACCTAGACATTTCAGTTAATCTGATGAATATTTATCAGCAACTCTTAAATATAAAAATTTTGAAAAAAACTAACATTTTTACTTTTGTTTATAAATACTTGTTGCAAAATAAGATCCTTACATTTTCCTTGATAAAGTCCATCAGAGAATGAAACCTGACTGCTAAGAAAAGTTTTCCTTTTGTCTTTATTTATATTGTCCTTTTACAAATGTATTTTAGTTATATCTGAAATTTTACATATACATACATACATATATATATATATATATATAGAGAGAGAGAGAGATAGATAGATAGATAGATAGATAGATAGATAGATAGATAAATTCAAAGATTTTTTGTAATGGAAATTTTTCAGTCTTTTCTATAACAGTCTGTTATTGTTTTTTAAATTTCAATAACCACTAAGCAATCAAGGATTTAAAAATAACTCAACTATTTATAGAATAGTTAAAAGTCTTTATGGTGGAATCCCCAAAAGAATGTCTAGAATATAACTGAAATTAAATTATGTGTTATTTTAGCTTATGCGCAAGCCCTGATCAAAATCTGAAGCCGAAAGAATGGAGGCAGACTTTTGTAAGACATTAATACAAGACTTATTCCTGTTGTGAGTGTTATTACTGCCTTCATCCATTTTTGGCGCATTTGTTTTTTTTCTCAACTCGTATTGAACATGGACATTACTGATTCTTCTGTCTATTCTAACAGCTATGAACTCAAACATCATGACTACTGATACATGTCCTGGGCAGCAAAAATCAATACCCTATGAAAATATTATGAATGTTCTGTGAAAGACTGAAAAATCCAAATAATTCCATTCTCTTCTCAAAACTATTGATCAGAACTAAAGCAGGTGGCTTCTTACACACACATACATCTACACAAACTGATGTTATATACAGTAATATATATATATATATATATATATATCATCATACTCTTCATAAATATATATATATATATATATATATATATATATATACATTATTTTATAAAAAATGTTGAAAGTTCATGATACTTATCTTAATATATACTTAGCAAGAATTCATTAAAACAAGTTTTATTTAAATCGATTGATAGTGTCTGTCTGTTCAATTTTTACTGCATTTTCCCAGTTTGCATATAAATTGTCACACATCCAGATCAGATTTTGGTATAAATTGTCCAAAGTTCACCATAATTTTGTTTTGTACTTTTGGCCCTCTCTAGTCATTATCTGACATATCATGTTGAATCACAAGTTCTCATCCAATCACCAAAGTTAAGCAACATCAAGCCTGGTCAGTACCTAGATTAGTGACTGCTTGGGAATACTAGGTGCTGTGTAATCTTGGATATATGTGTGTCTGCGATGTAATGGATAACAGTGTGGCATGAGAAATCAAAGACACAAGTTAAAATCCCAGTTGAGTTCATTACATTCACTTACACACAAATACCCTTGGCAAAAGTATGAATCCATCTCTTCTCTCTCCAGCTATGGGTTAAATAGCAGGACATTGGGTTTTATGGCCTTAGTTGGCAACCAGTCTGCTGTAGAAAGTAATTGCAGCATACTGCAGGTATTCTTCTGCCAAGTCAATCATGAATCAAAGGATAGAATAGATTCTTTAGCTTTGGTTGGCAACCAGTCTAAAGAAAGAATATGTCTGAATTCAAAGCCTAAGTAGGGTCATTTGGAGACCTTGCGGCACACTATATGCACCAATTCTCTGTATTCGATTCCTCTGAAAAATGTGGTTGGTGCTGTGCAAAGCTTTACCACTTTAATCAAATCATATGTAGTCTGGCAGTTCAGCTCTAAGAAGTGATCTGCAAGACCCTCATACTTTGAAAACGACAGAAGAATCCATTATTATATGTATGGTATAGGTTAGTTATCTTTTGTAGAAAGTTCACAAACTGAATTTAAATTTGTTACCATAAAACTGATAACATTTAGCAATAGATTAAGTCTGGAAAGGGTTGAAAATTTTAATGATTTTTTGTTTTAAGAAAAATGGAAAGAATAGGGAAATTCATTACCATATAGGAGGACTGATATTAAGTTTAGTACTCTTTTCTTTGTTTTTAACAAAATTTTCCTGTTTCTTAATACTTTGTTTAGCATTTGGAAGACATCTTTCACTATCTCAGTGTTACACTTTCTATCCTCTGTTAAGCACTTCCCAGACATTTAAATTTTTGTACTTGTTTGATTTTGGTATCTCCAATTTGTAATTTGCATGTTGGGCTCATCCTTTTGCTAACAACCATGCATTCCATCTTCTTGCAATTGATGTTTAGTTTTTTTCTTCTCTACCTTCTGTAAGAGTTCTTCTAAGTTTCCTTTCTGTGTCTTTTATCAACACTGTGTCAGCTGCATATCTTATGTTGTTAAGACTGTGTCCACCAATAATGAATCCTGGTAGGACTTCTAATTCAAAATATTTATTGTATGAAATAAAAAGTTATTTTTTGTTAATCTATTATGGACTTACTGCTTTACATGTGGATGCTAAAAACACAGACATATGTCTGTATGTAAAAGTATCTATCTCTAGGCCTTTATATACAGCTTTAGCCTTTTATTTATACACTTTTATTAATTTTACTCTACAAGAGAATTTACAATTTTTTAATCTGTCCATTTTTTAACGTCTGTTCTCACTAAACCCTTATTCAACCATTGTGTAATTTAACCACACTAGAAACATCCTAAACATGTCTGCATTTTCAGGTAAATGCATTTTCAGTCTCAGTAAGAGGCAACAATGATTGTTCCATTGAGCTAGGTTTCATTTCCAGTTGAACCCACAATAATTCATTTCTAGCTTCAAAAGTGAAACAAAACCAAGCAAGTCCCCAGCCTGTCTCCATTTTCATTCATTCTTGCTTCATTCCTTTCAAGTACAAAACACAAAGAAATTGCAGGCATAGTTTGAAGCCACCAGGATCCTTTTTTCTCTTTTCTTTTATTCTGCATTTCTTTTTTTTTTTATTTTTACATGGGATTGGCTGTGATTCATAAAACAGTAAAAGCTTAAATACACTCTGTTTGCTTTTCACTTTAAATCAACCTCTCAGTCATTTCTCGGTCCCCCTTCTTTTATATGCAATATCCTTTCAGTATATGAATTGTGATGGCTCTCCACAACTTCCTATTCTTTATAGCTCTTAGCAATGCTTGTCTTTTTATGAACTCTCCCACACCCTGTTCTGTCATCCATTTACACAAGCTGATTTGGTAGGTTACTAGCTGTTTCCCTCTATCCCTCTTGCCTTCAGTATGCCCTGTGAGTGTCATATTTTCCAAACCTTCTTCCCTTATTATGTGTTCAAGAAATTTTGATACTTTCTTTCTAAGTCTGAGTGTCCTTTTTTCTATTTTCCTTTTGCCAGATTTATATTTAGAACAGGCTTTGCCATCCATGCAATGTGAACAGTTGCACCTTAGAAACTGCAACAATCATAACAAAGACCAAGTTTTGCCTGAGACTAAACAGAATTATGTCAACTATTATCACACAATCAATTCTCTCTCTCACTCACTCCCTCTCTCTCTTTCTCATGCACACACACACATATCCTTTTTTTAATCTTTCCGCTTATTATGAGGATGTTTTAGTTTTCCAGTCATGAAGAGGATGGTTGGTTTCTTCTGCTTAGCTTAGATAGAAAGACTGTAAAAACAATTAAGATATGGATCATAACTAGGAAGACAATTTCAAAATACGGATCTTATTTCTGGATCTAATAAGTTTTAAGATCTGGAGAGACTATATTTTATTAGATCTGAATCTTATCTAGAGAGAGACTATAAGAATTTTAAGATGTGAATCTTATTTCTTGATTTAATGAATTTTAATATCTGGATCTTAGCTAGAGGCACTGTGTGCATTTTTTAAGATCTGGATCTAATTTTTGGATTTAATTAATTTTAAAATCTGGATCTTATCTAAATTTTTGAAGATTAAAGTTGACTGGAAATCAAGAAGCCAGAAGAGAGTTCTACAAACGAGAATTTTGAGAGAAATAATTGTTAGCAGAGAACTTACAGTTACATTTCAATAGCCATTTCAACTGTAAAATGATGAGATCTTGCCACCAATCAAGTACTATGCTTAAATTCATAATGTCTAGATACCAAAGAGGAAATCTCATCAGAACAATTAGCATGAAAATATGTATAGAAAAGTTCCGATACAAACTATATATGTTTAATGCAAATCAAACTTGTGAAATCATCTAATCATTTTTTTTTAAATAAATGATAAAAAATTTTTTTTAAATCTTTTATTACTGTCCTTTGTGAAAAGTGATAGTTGTCTTCTTTAATTATTTCACCCCAAGCAAGGAAATAAAGCTACTAAGATGCAAAGAGTAATTGAGTGTGAGAGAATATGAGAAAAAGAAAATAATATTAAGGAATCTTTTGCTCGAATATTGCTGCTACCAGCTATTTATTTGTCAATGAATGTTCACTCTGTGTACATTTACCAACTGTTCTGATTGAATGATATTTGAGGTAGAGAGGTTTTGAAACTAAACTCATAAAAATACTATGGATAGACGAGAATACTTAAAATATATTGATAATCTCACAACGCATTTTTTTACCTGTTTACTTTTTTCCTTCTTTGTATATTTTATTCCCATCATCAGCTGTCAATGGAAACAGGAAAATAAAAGACCGATAGATTATTAGTAGCTAAAGAAAGTAACACATTTCTAAGTGGATTTGAAGGTTCGGATGGATAAACCTTGTCTATATTGCAGCTGTTGTAGTTCTGTGTCAGTCTGCTTTCCTTTGGTGAATTTTCTCAATCACAGTGAATCAAACATCAGATATAAACATATCTCTGTGCCACACCACTTGAACGTGATCAGAGAAGATGGTATTCAGAGATTGCCGTCAGCACTCAACACAGAATAAATGCAGTAACATCGTTATCATCTTTGTAAATCTCAAGGCAGATGTTGTGGTTCAGCTTTCGGAAAAATGTTTCTAATAACAATACTCTACTTGTACAACCATAGCACTGTTGCTTAATAGGTGAACACAGTTAAGCAATACAATATCTGTCCATTATAAAATCAGTAACCACCAAATTGTGCCACATATATAATGTGTTAAAATTCTGTAATCCTATATTTCAGGCTTTTATCATTATTAAAAATATTTTCTTAACTAAGTCAGGATCTAGAATGAGATAATCTAGATTGTGATTTTCAACAAACTGCTTCATGAATAATTCTATGACCTGGAATAGTATGCTTGTTATTAAATTCAGTATTCAAAGATGAGTCTTTATATCAATGTAAATACTAAATCTTAATAAGAAGAGCTATGAATAGGCTGATCACTCTAGCCTTGGTTGGAAATCAGTCTAGGAGAATGATAACTCTGAATTAAAAACCAGTTGGATGTGGGGTTGTTAACTTCACCCCATACAAATTTACATGTTACAGAAACTACTGCAGCTACACCTAGTGTGGTGAGGTTGTGATCCTTTCCTCCAAAGAGAGTCTACTGGAACTAAAGAGAAATAACAAAAGCAAACTACCAATGTCTCCACCAAGACACACACTAAATATGAAATTACTTGCCAGCAGAAATAAATTATTCCTTTCTCCAGTTTTTCTCTGTTTTGGTATGTTAGCAAATAGCTTCACCAACCTGGCATATGTAAAGTTCAAATCTCTGAACTATGCCAATTGTCAATGACAAATGCAAACTACCAATATCTCTTCCAAGACATATGAAATTGATTGGCAGCAGAAAGAAGCTTTCAGATTCCAGTTTAAGAATCAGAGTTGTTATTTCTTCTACCTTATATATTTGAAAGAACTTTTGCCAACCAAGAATCTAGATGAGAAATTCTGATCTCTCATCTATATTTGTTGTTCTAACCAAACTTACAAACTTACAGGGGAAATACAATATAAATAAAAGGATAGATTCTTGTATAACAAACTGTCATTTCTAGTGGTTAAGTGTATTACATGCTGTATTTTCCATGCCAAAATATTTTAAGGAAGAAATGGTTTAGGAATCCAACTTTATCTTTCTAAGAATCACTTGCTTTGTTTAAATTATTGATAAGCTGCCAAAACTTATGTGCAGTTGCTCTGTATCTTTTTATAGCAACTTCCATCAAATGAATTCTTTCTTTTTATTCCTTGATTAACCAAGTGAAAAAAAATAGTTGTCACCATATTGCTTTCTGTATTTGAGTTTATATATTTTTTATCGACAGAAGAAAAGTTATTTTCGTTTTTCTAATTCTATTTTCTCAATGTAGGACATCCAGTTTAGAAGATTCTTACTTATAGCTAAAATTATCCTCTTGAACTTTTTTGACATCTTCCTTGGACCCAATACCTATTGATGCCAATAGCACTCTAGATAAACACTCTTCAGTGGGATCATCCATAGCTATTGAAATCTTATTGAAATTCATTATCCGCATCTCATGTCTCACTATCTTTGTATATCTTCAGGTGGTTGAGTTTTATAGTTTTGGATGCAGAGTTGTCCTTCTAGACTGGTTGCCAACTATGGCTAAAGAACCATGTCTACCCTGATATTTAACCCATATCTGGGGGAGAAGAGATGGTTTCAGAGAGATGGTATTTGTGTGAAAGTGAATGTAATGAATTCAACTGTGATTTGAAATTGGTTCACTGATTTCTAATTCCAAGCCGCTAACCATTGCACAAGATTCACTTCCAGTTCCTTTTAAAACTTAGTTATAAGAACATCTGAAAAAATAAATAACTTGAACTTCTTCCAACTATTCTATCTACAAGCAACTAATTCAAATATCATATCTGATCATATTTCTTTCCACTAGCAGAATTAACCAATTTGGTTTGCAAAATCTTTCAGAAATTTATTTTCAATTTGTTGTTAACAATTTAAACAATATCATATTATAGTATCAATTTTTCTCCTTTTTTTTAATCAGTTCACTTCAAGCAAGGCAATAATGCCGTTAAGACATAAAGTGCTACTTCAAGTAAAAGTGAAGAAAATGATTTTAAAAGGAACTGGAAACCCAATCGTAAAAAAAACTGGGGAGTAGTGTGAACCAGAATAGGTGAACCTGTTTACTCTTATTAAGAAAAAAATAAATAAATAATATAAATTTCAGAGTTTAGGCAGAGGTATTAGAAGTATAAATTTGAAATAGAATTTAGAAGGAACCAGAAATCCAATCCAAAACAGGAAAGAGATAAACCTCTACTCCTGTTCAAAAGACACTGGATAATATTATTAATAAAAATAAAAATAAAAAATAAATAGTATAAATTTCAGAGTTTAGGTGGCAACATTATAAATATAGAATAAATGTAGAATTTGGAATATGAATTTTAATTGTATTAAATTTTTATTGATATCAATAACAATGCTTAAAATCATAAAAAATTCTCTTGCTATTGATATAACAAAAACGTTGCATTTATTTTAGTATCAATAAATTCTTATTTAACAACAATTAAAATCCTGTTTTATGAAAGGGTACTAAAAAAATTAAAATGTTATATTTATTAATATGATCAGATTTTGAGAAGTGGGTCAGGCTAAGAGCTTTTTAGCAGATACTCATTTATTCAAAAGGGAATAAACAGAAAAGACTAGAATTGAAATGTAAAAAGCATTATAGTTGATTTATAATAGATTTTTGAGTATCTTTTTTTTTTACAATTTGTTAAAATTATTGATTTTACATTTAATTTTTTCTCATGGCTTAATGTTTTCCAAATATAAATAAACCTACAATTTCTCCTAATAAAATTAATACCTTATATTAGTTGAAGTGAACACTTTTGTACACAAAATTTTTAAAAAATTCCTTTTTCTACTGATTAATAAAAAAAACATTATAGGATGTTAACTTCATTATAGTATAAACAAATTACAAAATTGAAAAAATTCAATTTACATAAACTACAATATCTCAGATTAAATTCTGAAATAATTTTGCATTCAAAAAGAATAAAATATTTTTCCAAAAAAGATTAGAAAAATTGAAATGTAAAATTATTGAAGTCAACTTGCAATAAAAGTTTTCATTTATGTTTTTTTTTTTTTTACAATTTGTTGAAATTATTATTAGCAATTTATATTTCGTAATTTATTATTAGTTCTGCATAAAGATTATTTTAATTTGATTAAATGTTTTCCCCAAGAGGAAAAAACAGGTATCTGCATCATACACCACGCCTTCTTTTTAAATTAAATATATACTTTTTATGTTCCATGTCCCTTCAGGACATGAGTAATCATGCTCATCTACAACTTCTTATCCCTTGAAGCTTTAAATAATGCCCCCCCCTTACAGTCCCTTCCGCCACCTATTCTGCCATCCATTTACACAAGTTTTTTTAGGTAAGTTATTCAGTTTTCCTCTGCCCCTCCTTCCTTTGATATGTCTTGTGAGTCTCAAATTCTCCATAACCTCTTTCTGTGTCCCGAATATTTCAACTGTCTCTTTTTGATTCAAAATGTGTCATTTTTGTTTTCATTTTCCTTAAAGTTTTCCTATTGCTCACAAGATCAGTTGATAGTATTTTCAGCAGCTTTCTGTAGAATCATTTCTGTGTAACCTCAAGAGTTTCCTCTTCAGGAAAATTGTCCAGCATTCACTGCTATATAAAAGGAGTGATATCAGTAATATTACATATAATATTAATTTAAGTTTTGAATTGAATTCTGATATATTTTAGTCATGCTTTGATCATGGTTATGTTTTCTACTTATACATCATTTTTTTCTAAATTGTTCTTTTTACTGCTCTTTGTTTTCTAATAATAACAACTATAATAATCACTATATGAAAATAAAATTTCAGAAATCTTATCTCAGATAAGAACGTTATATAAATTTATTCTACTTCTTTCCCAACAGTTACGAAAAATATTAATGCAGTTTCAATTTTTGAATTTCTTCAAACAGCAAATTGACTTTTATTTATATTACTTTATTTTTATTTAAAGCTACAGGTTGGGAGGAAAGTAACACCCTATTTAAAATTGATAATAACTTTATTAATTTTTGGTTGATTTTAATAAAACATGTTTTATTTTTTGCAGTATAATCATAGAAGTACAGTACAGTGTTAAAATTCTACCTTTTGCCCATTCTCTTCCAATCTGGATGTCAAAGGATGACCGCTTCTGTGGATATCTACCACAGATCTTATACTCAAATTTTTCTTTCTTTTAATCATTTCACCCCAAGCAAGGCAATAAAGCCACTAAGATGTAAGGGTTACTGAGTGTGAAAGAGTATAAGTAAAACATTATTAAGGAGCGAGAACAATAAACAAACAGGAATTAAGAAGAGAGAAGATAACAATTGACATTGCATTTAAATTTTTGAAGATCAAACTTGACTGGGAAGCAGGAAGCTAGAAGAAAATTCCACAGGCAAGAAGTGCAAGAAAAAAACTGTTAGCATAGAACTTACAGTTACATTTAACCATTTTAATTCTAAAATGATGAGATCTTGCTGCCAATCTAGTACTGAATGATAACTTTTTATGGTTTTGTCATCTCCTGAAGCATAAAGTTCATGAACACCGTGTCATCATTTCTGCATTTGTACCACTGACTGCCACACTTTGTAACGGGATGCTAGCTGAACACACTCATTCTGTGTTAGGCATTATTCCATTTTGGGCTACACTTGTCACTCTGAAATAAAAAGAGAAATTTACAATGAAATTCTGATACTTAAGGGATCACGATATATTTTGTTTCATGCAAATGTGTTCATATTAACAAAAGTTATAAGTAATTTTCAACAGGGAGTTTCTTTCCACCCACTGTACAGATTTATAATGTTGCTTATATATTAATAATTGTGTTTGAATTTTCTGAACTTTCTTTGATTCTGTTGTTTGTAAAATGAAGTCTTCTTGTAAATATTTTGATCTATTGTAACTTTCAAATTTCAATGAGCCAATCAATTTGTCATATATTTTGTTACATATTAACTCTTTGAAGCTTTACTCTTTTGAAGTATTAATATCTCTGTGGTGGTTCATTTTTATTACCACCTTTTTATCTTTATTTTTGTCAGAGCATATAGGTTTACATTCCTTTCTACCATTTTTTTTAGTACCAGTTCAGATTGGAAGAAAAAGAAATATGGCTCAAAGAGGTTGAAAATTTATATTGTCAATTAAAATATATCTGAACGAAAAATAACACAAATCAAAATATGAATACAGAAGCATTGAAGATGAATATTATTATCCTTGAAAACATTCTTTGATCCTGGAAAATCTTTAAAAAATTTAAGAGTTGAAAATTAACATCTTTGCAATATTGTAAAATTTAAACAATGGTCCTTTTCATTTTGTAAATCCCTTTTCATGTCATTTTTGGATATTTCTTAATTTTTAATATTGGCTCTTGTCAAGTTTGACTAATGAGCTTGTTGGACTGAATAAAGTAGTTATGGGAAAGTGATTTGCCCAAGTACTTATTCACCACTGTCTTCTCTTCAGTCATCATGATATTTGGCAGTGACTGAAAGGAGAAGTTGATTCATGCCTTTCCCAAGGAAATCAATGCAAAATGAACATAAACAACTTCAGTTTAAATTCAAAAATTGCTCAATTTCTAATATATTTTAATAATAATTTATTGACTTATTTGTAGAGTAAATCATTGAAATTAAAGCAGTAATGGCACCTACCCTGAATCCATCATAAAAATTCAGGAGGTGGAATTAGTAATATTCAGTATAGGAGATAAGGAAATTGAACCTAGAATAGGCTGCACTACGAGTAGTTTTGCCCAACATCGCAAATTTCTACAAAGCCAAAACATTAACCTAAAATCTAGAGTCATGATCTTAAATAGCTTCAGTCTATCAAGACTTTTATGTGGATATCATGGATGGCATCAAACTTATTCAGAGATATCAAAACTGTCAGATATATACAAATACCTTCTCAAATCAATAGTTAACACCTTTGAGCAAATGAATCCTGTTGGTTTTAGCAAGGACTATCATCCCTTTTTGAACCTTGTGGACTGGCACTACAGAATCAAAAACAAAGAATTGTTCCAAACAAAAGAAATCAACTCACTTGAGAATTTTCAATAGCATCAACAACTAAAATGGATAAAAAGTGATGATAATGACATAATCAAGATTTTGAAGTTGCACATTACTTCAAATAAAAGGTTAGAAAGTAAGCCCCAATCAATAATGGAAAGCACAATAACATTGGACTTGACAAGCTTATTTTCCTGAAAAATCATTTTAAGAGAAAGATTTGATAAAATCCAGCTGAATGTAACTGCTCGTTCAATGAATACCAAACGTTTCCTTATAAAGAAATGTGTATTATTACCATTTCCAATTAAATTATTCTGTAATTTTCTATGAATTTTTTTTGTTTTGTTTTTAGTTGTAATCATTTTTTATGTTAAAAATTAAAAATAAGAACTCAGATATGTCTAACAATAAAAATAAATTCTTGATAAACATAATGTACACTTCTTAAAACTCCTTTTCTTCATAAACTAACCAATTCTTTTCTCTTTTTTTTTCAGTTTTGATGACAGCAGTTCGATTAGCAGTGGAGACATCAGTGATACCATTGCAGAGATTAGTACTGATGAAAACTTGACTGGGGGTTCTAATTGCTCCGATAACACCAACCCCTATAGCAGCTTGAAACGGGCACCGAAGGAGGGTTCCCGCTCTTTGATAAATGGTACTGTACCACTGACTAGTAAACGTTTTGGGGCAGGAGGACCAGGAATCTTGTCTTCCGACTACCAGTGCCCTAGCTACCTTGCTTCCAGTTGGCGAAAGTATTCCTTACAGCAGAACAAACCCTATGCCGCCTCTGATTCTGGGGATTATGCGTATGTTTATAGTAGCTTTGACCACGCACACTGGCGAAAGCCTGATGGGTCAGTGGGGCCGCTGAGGAAACTGTCCAGCGTCAGCACGTCTGACCTTGGCATCAGTCTGCACACTAGCTCTAGCTTTAGTGAAAGTGACCATTATTCTTTTAAGAAAGACTCAGAGACCAACACAGATCAATCGTGTCTAATGGAGGCAAGCATGAAAAAGGTGCAGCATAATGGCCGCAATGGAGGAGGTGGGGGTGGCAACGGCGGTGGTGGTAACAATGGCAATGGTGGAGGAGGGAGTGTAAACAGTTATGGCTACAGACGTCCTCTCAGTAACGCCAGCTCGTCTTCAATCGGCAGTAATAAGAGCAACAGCTCTAAAGATTCATGCCCTGGCAGCAGAATGATTAAACATGGTGACCGTTCTTCAGACGGACGCAATGGGGGTTATGAAGTGCCCATAACATCAATCCCACGCCCGGGCAGTGCCCCCAAGCCAAGTGGCATGTCAATGTCTGATATGGGACCCGAGGCCTACAGCAACACAACATTGGAAAGAAGAAAGAAGTCGGGCGGAAATATCAACAAGTCGACAAGTTCATCTCAGACCGATTCTGAGTTGTACAAGTCGAATACGCTGGGAAGAAAGATATTTGGTAGCCGTAACAGTTTGAGTAATAAAAACGGTGAGGCTTTATGTAACAGTACAATTATTTCAAACCCTCATGCCACCTATAGCAAACACGATACATCTGGCCGTCCGTACACTCCTCAGAATCAATGTCATCAGGCTTACTCAAACTATATTTCCTTAGAATATGCCAGTCCACGGCATTCTGGTTCTGCTAATAGCCCTTGGCTGAAAAACAGCAATGGAAACTTGAGTTCCATGAGCCACCATAGTCCTATGCAAATGTCTGAGACAGAGAGCATGGAGTCTATCTCTTCCACGGCTTCCAGTATTCAAGCTCAACTTCAACAGGCCCGGGCCCTGAGCAGTGCCAATTCTCGTATCTTGGCACATCAGATGGCTCAGAGCCCCAATATGGGCCTGCATCGCTCTAATAGTATCAGGTCCACGCAATCCGAATGTCTCTACTCTAGCAATCAGCACACAATTTCAGAGGATCTGACACGTACAAATTCATACTCCCAAATCAACAGTCCACACGACCAGCCTTCGTCCCCTACACCAAGCAATAGCTCGCACTCATCATCCCGCTTCACCTATCCCATGACTGCTTACAATCCCAGCATGCTAAGCCAGAGTTATACGCAGAATATGGTACGATCAAATACACAGTCCAGCATGCCTTACAGCAGCCTTGCCTTGTCCAAGATCAGCAAAGAAGAGGATGCTAGCAGTGAGTATCAATCATTATTCGGCTTTTTTCCTCTGACATCACTTCCTTCATTGTAAGTACCTGGATTACAGAAAAGACTAACAGATACCATGGCTGATTCTGACTCCTATAATGCTTAAATCTATCCTGCTGTAGACCTCTTTATTAGATATTTGGGCACTCTTTAACCTTTGTGCCAGCAAAAAAAAATGGTGACCACTGCTATTATTTTAACTACTTTCACTCTTTGGCAATGTTTATTGTTTTAAAAAGCAATGGTTAGATTTTTAATAAAATCTAAATATATAAAAGTGAATTTATACATTTTCTTTGGTCTTGAGAATTGACAACAAAAATATCAAACACTATTTATTAGATTGTTTATTTTGTTTTATTTTTTTAATCATTTCACCCCATGCATGTCAGTGAAGCTAGTATGACACAAGAGGTTACTGGGTGTGAAAGAACAAGAAAAAAAAGAGAAACATTAGAGAATGAAAAGAATAGAAGACAGTAGATAGGGATTGACATTACATTTAAATTTTTGAAGATCAAAATGTGTTAGAAAGCTAGAAGAGAGTTCCACAAATGAGAAGTGCTAGAAAAAAAACTGTTAGCATAGAACTTACAGTTACACCTAGCCAGCTCAACTGTGAAATGATGAGACCTTGCCACCAATTTAGTACTGCACTTAATTTCACAAAGTCATAGCAAAGAGTTTATCAATAACCATGAAAGTATTTATAAAAATGGCATAGGGAAGCTACATTACAATGGTGGGAAAGTGACTGAAGCTGAGATGCCAAGTCAGGACCAATAATATTGCTGATTCTTCTTTGGATTTTATCAAGAATCTCCAAACATAAAACGGGAGCACCAGACAAGATGTGGCAGCAGTATTCAAAGCATGGATAAATGGTACACTTATAAATAAGCAAAACAGATTCTAGAGAGAAAAATTGTCTAGCATGACACAATGAGCAGATTTTTCTTAGCATGTAAATTATTTATTTATTATAGTGTTTATTGGAATGGTTGGCAAAACATCAGCTAATTAACAAATGATTCAAACTTTATAAAATGGTAAATAATAAGGATTTCTTTAATAAAAAATTTTCATATTTGTTTCTTTATAAATTGGTAAATGATAAATATTGCATTAGTTTTAATATAATTGTATTAGTTTTTAGAGTGTTGTAAATATATAATATTTAATATTTTTGTTGTAAATTCTCAAGAACAAAAAAATGTATAAATTAACTTTCATTATATGTTCACATTTAATAGCAATTCTAATCGTAACTTTTTAAAACAAAAAACATTGTCAAGGAGTGAAGATAGTTAAAATAATAGTGGTGTCAAGGAAAAAACCGCCCTTTTAACATACTGCTTTTTTTGTGGACATGAAGGTTAAAGATTGCCAACATTAGATTGTTGTTGAAATTTTATTTTCACTGTTACACTCATAATCTTTTCTTATTTTTAATTATTAAATAGACTCATATAAGGAAGGGCTCCTGAATTAAATTGTTCTACAAAATTAATCCATTAACTCTATTAGACCTTATGAGTTTTCAGTTGTTCAATTACCAGAATCCTGACCAAATTTTTGAAAATTCTGAATATCTTAGTGCAATTAAATTAGTACATCTCAAAAGCCATTGAAAATCAAGTACAACAAGTTGATTTCATATGAAAGGAAATTGATTTCTATCTACATTATTCGGACTATTGTCCTTATCTTTGTCGCCATATTTATTACTATACTATTATTATTTATTGTAATAAATATAGCAATAAAGATGAGGACAATAATCCAAATAATGTAAATACTGTACATAATACCTCATCTCAGAAATATGGACAGATACTAAATTGATTTCTCTTTCAAATTTAACCTCCTTACGGGTTATGAGACATGGTTTGGGAATTCTACAACTTTTACAAAGTTCTACATTTCAAAAAGTTATGGATTTCCAGCACTTCTAACTGATCATATGACAATGCAGCATTACCCAATTGCAGGCACATCCAGTCACATCTCTCACAGACTGTAAACATGTGAATCTTGCAAGCACATTTGGATGCTTCCAGCCTTAAAGATTTAACTGTTTTAAAAACTGCCACCATTCACAGTTGAGCCATAGAACTGCAATGACAGAATTTCCTATCGTTCACAGTTAATAAACTAACCACACAAGATAGGAAGTTGTGGATAGCTATGATTACCTGTCCTGAAAGTACACAACATGCAGAAGAAGAATACAGAGTGTAATATAATAAAGAAACAATTCATATAGACAAAATACAGTGTGTATCCATATATGTGTTTTGTCTGTCTAACACTTTTTTACATCACCAGAAGAGTCTATCTCATGTTATTTCCAACAGAAATATTGGATTAAAAAGACTCTTAAATTGTAACTGATAGATAAATAAAACTTTAAAGTTTTATGTTTTAATACTATGAATACATTCTTTCTTCTACCAAATATTGGTTAAATAGCAGGACATAATGAGCTCTTCAGCCTTGGTAGGCAACTAGTCTAAGAGAAGGACAACTCTGAATTCAAAATCAGTTGGGCATGGAGCCAGCAACTCCATATCCCATAAAAATTTGCTTGCTGCATCAACCACAGCAGGGACACCTAATGTGTTAAGAGCTGTGGCTCTATACTCCTAAGTTTGAAGAGAGTTCCACAAGCAAAAAAAAACAAGAAAAGAAATTGTTAGTATAGAACTTATGGTTAAATCTAGCCATTTCAACTGTAAAATGATGGGACCTTATTGCCAATCTAGTACTGCACTTAAATTCATAAAGTCTAGTTACCATAGAGGAAAGTTCATCAGAACAATTATCATGAAAGTATTTTTAGAAATGGTGCAGGGAAGCTACACTACAGTGATGGGAAAGGGACTGAAATTTTTTATTCCAAAATTTGACTTTCTTTTGACAGATATTGTCCCAGTAACAAATTTCCCATAGTATGTGAAATTCTTTCAAAATATTACTAATAACTACTTTATCATATATACTCTGATAGCTATAATTTTATTGTTATATTAGTAATTACCTTTAAGGCCTTTACTTATGAATCACAATAGCACTTAATTTTTTCTGTAGCCAATCAAGATTCATTCGACTCAAAATATAATCTATGAGTGTAACAGTCTAAATAAGTGAGTTTGCAACAATAATTCCCAATTCCTGCTCCTATAATTACCATAGAATGTTTGATATTAGTTTACTGAAAATTCTTTAGGAGTTCATACTTTCCACCCTGAGACCATCTTTTTGCATGTATTGTTCATAAAATGTCAGTTATTTGAAATAATCAGAACCTTAGAAAGTCCTATTGTCATATAACTGGAAATTTTCAATCAATGTCTAGAAAAAGTCTAAATTATAATGTTATTTGTTATTTGCTGGGCAAGTTTGACTTTGACAAACAGCAGCATTTCTAATACTTTTAATGGCTTAAGGAATTAAGATGTTATTATAAAACTTTGAGTGTGCCTATATCAGTTGTATCCTTCTTTGATATGGAACTCAGTACAGTGCGGTGTGCTTTATATAAGCTTTCCATAAAATCTCAGATATCAGAGCATATACAAACACTACCATTTAAATTGAAGTGAAGAAGTTTTGTCTAAGAAACAAAAACCAGCATAAAATAATTGATATTCCTTTTTAGTCAGAAAATAGAAGTGATCATAGCATGAGACATAACATGGGGTTCCATTTTGGTTCAATTAAACTTGGAAACCTTTCATGTCAGAACTGGAAAAATCATTGTTATTCTGTAAAAATTGTTAATGCAATATTCACTCACGAAAAATAAGAATTATTCTTACAATCCCAAATATATTTTGGCTTTAAATAACCCAGAAAATGTAGATAAGCCATAAAAAGCAAATTAATCATTCAATCAATTTCATGTCAAAATTTAAGTGTCTTTATAAAAGATATTGTTTGAAGAAATAATTTCCATAGTATTTAAAATCCTTTTGAAATCTTACCAAGAATTACTTTATGATACACACACTCACATATACATATATACAGTATGTGCAAAGAGTTTAACAGTTATTTGCATGGAAAGTGGAATTGCCAAGCTGAGTTCAAATTCTGCCCACTTCTGTTTCACTCACTTTACACTAATACTCTTTGAAAAGGTATAACTCTATCTACCTCCAGCTATGGATTAAATAGTAGAGCAGATTGAGCTCTTTTGCCTTGGTTGGAAATCACTGTAGGAGAAGGACAACTGAAGTTAAAACCTGAGATGGCCTCTTTGGAGACTTCATACACTGTTTCTCTGTTATCATTTCTGAAAAGTGTGGATGGTTCTACAGAAGCTTTGACCATTATGATCAAATGTATGGCTAATCTAGCAGCTCATTTCTAAACTAAACTGTTGAGCCCTTATACATCTAAATTGAGTCCACTATATATATATATATATATATATATATATATATATATATATAAAAAAATCCCTAAGTATTTACTGCAAAAATGGTTGGTGTGGTAAAACATTAAGAAAAAGGTTCTTATGATGTCATTATTCCTTGTGCACTTCATATCCCCATTTCTTGCCTAAAACCTTTTGTTGTAGCTTAGCTTTTGTAGCAACATTAGAGTTTCTTTCACTTCTCCCTCAGCTATTTTCCTGATTTCAAATAGATGTAAAGTCACATTTTATTGAAATTGTTTGATCTTTTCCTCTTTTTTGTATTATATTTTTGTTTATTTTATTTTCTGTTTTTTCTATCTGAAAATATATTTGGAGAAAATGAAGATTTTCTTCTCCTTTTATGCCATTATCTTATTTTTTTTAACAGACTAATTTTATTTATCTATTTTTGCTGTTTTGGAAATTTTTGTCTGAAAGTGCCAAGTTGTTTGTATCTAATAATTGAAATACACCCACATTTGACCTCTAGGAGTAGATTACTTTTTTGTTTTGTTTTGTTTTTTTCAATTCTATTCTTCACCCAATACAAAGCCCAAGAGCCACTCAAGGTATAATCTGTAAGAATTATAAATTTAGTGTCATTAGTATGTATGTGTATGTATGTGTGTGTGTGTGTGTGTGTGTGTGTATATATATATATATATATATATATATATATATATATATAATATATTGACAAAATACCGCAGTTAAGTTTTTATTCAATTTTTCTTGAGTTCTTATAATTTTTTCCTTTCTGGACATAAATTATCATTTAGAAATTGTCCAAATGTTTTGTATGCCTGAGCACGTTTAGCTATACTTTTAACCATTATCAAGGATGAGTTTTTATTTTTTAACTATTTTCTTAATCATTTTTACCCCAAGGAACAATGAAGTCAGCACCCAGAGGCTACAGTCTGTTTCATGCTAAATGTAACTGTCAGAACTAGGTGTTGACTTCAATGTCCATTTTATATATATATATATATATATATATATATATATATATATATATATATATATATATATGTGTGTGTATATATATATATATATATATATATAAAATTGGACACAGTTCAACACCAATTAGCAACAGTCTATTTCATTTATGGCCTGAAAATTGCATTCAAGCATAAAACAGGCTGTCGCCATTCGGTGTTGGCCTCGGTGTCCACTTTCATTATTATATAACTACGTATACTCTATCCCTGAAATTGAACAATTTTACCCATAAATATAGTATACCTTAAAACTGCTTTTTTATCATATATGCATATGAACTGTGTCTGTCTGAAAAGTAACAGCTTTTCTTAATATCTTAAGAATTACTTGTGCAGCTTTGATGTAACTTGGTAGCTAATCAGAGGTGATCTTAGAGTGCATGTGTAAACAGACACTTTCCCATGAGGTTGTACAGCTGACAGTTAGGTCACATTGAGTGACCTTGTGTTTTTGATTTTTTCTTGATCATCCCATTCATAGTGAATATGCTTCAAATTTTGTTTTAAATTTGGGCATTCATCCACAGAAACTATTCAAATAATTTAAGGTTCTTCAAGGATGATTCAATGAGTGAAGCCCAGATAAAATTTGGATAGTAACATTTCAAGTTTGACTTGGAATCTGTTGAAAGTGATCTACTTTCTGGAAGACTTTAAACAAGCAGAATACCAAAAATATGGCAATCAAAGGAAGTTGGTAATTGATATTGCAAGAATTAGAAGAAGACCATCTGGAAAATATCCAGACATTTTGAATATCTCAAATGTGCATTCTTCATATCTTATACAGATATTCTTGCAAAATATTGCATCACTCAGATCTTTAGTTCTCCTACAGTTTAGATTTGACTTCTTTTGTCTTTTGACTTTTCCAACAGGTAAAATGTGAATAGAAAAGAGAAGATTTCAGACTGGGAATGAAATGAATGTGATAGGGCAGCAGAAAATGATCATAAAAGAAGATTTTGCAGACTGTTTTGAAAACGGAAGAGATGTTGGGATAAGTGTATAAAGTACCAGAGTAATTTGAAAGGAACTAAGTTAGTATTAACATAGACTACTTTTCCATTAATATTAAATGATTGAAAAGATCTTGTCTATATGTGTGTGTATATATATGTATATATATATATATATATATATATATATATACAAAAGGACAATAAGTGGGCACTGAAATCAACACTAAATGGTGAAAGTATGCTTGAATACAATCTTCAGGCCTCATGATTGCATTCAAGCATGGAACTCACTGATCCCGCTCGGCGTTGACCTTAATACTCACTTTTATATTTGCACACACTCTATTCCTGATATTGGAGACTTTTGCCTGTGAATATAGTATACCTTAAAACTATATTTTTATGATATATATGTACCAACAAATTATATTACTTTTTATCCTCCATAGTTTCTCTTCTGTTTCATTAATATCAAGATATTCATGGAGAATTCTCTAATTCAAATTTGAGTGCTTAATATTATTTTTTCTCCATCTTACTTTTTATTTTATAAATACAGTTTCCTAAATAAAATTTCTTCACTTGTCTTGTTAAAGTTCTTCAAGGAACAAAATTCATTAGAAGTGAATCAAATAGAGTTTGACAAGTCTATTTGCTGGGAATTTGATTTTTGTTGAAAATTCTGCATGGCAGAGAAGCCCACACACTTGGCCTCCTTGCAGCTCAAAGGGGATTGAGACAGTTGAGATCTGGCAAACCTGGTTGCATTGGGCTGACGAATGCTTTGTCTGTCAAAATCCGCCTTGGTTATGCCAACCTGACTGGCACTAACCTCTTCTGCCAGTTTGGTTGTTGAGATCGTATAGATCTTTGCCTATTCTGCTGTTAAGGTCTTCAGGTGTTGGTCATGTTCAGTCTGGTTCTTCCACTTTGACCTTACTGCCATGGTATATAAAATAAGAAATATATGGGTGCCACAGTGTGCAGTAGTGGTGAATGAATTAATCTTTCTTGAATATTATTTCTGTAATAAATGTGTTCCTTACTGGTTACCCCATATTTATGGCTTTATGCCAGACCACTTGGAATATATAACATTATATTCTCTTTAAACAAAAGTTTACGTGTGAGGTGACCAACCTGTCACATTCAATGCATCAATTTTTCTAGGCACAAATTTGGATGCCGTATTCAAATTTTGTATTCCCATTAATTCTTGTAAAAATATTCATATCAACATATTTAGAATTTTCATCTAATTCATTGATTTAATATTAAAATGAGATAAGCATTTTGTCTCTAAATAAAACTTGTGAGTCAGTTTTGAATTCAGCAAACTTTTAAAGTTTTAAATTATTTACTGAGAGCAGCAGTGAGTTCTCTTTATTTTGCTTCATCAAATTATGATCTCATTTTGTTTTTAGCAATTTCATAATGGAAAACACTTGTTAACATCTGTAAATGGCAGATATAATTCTGAGCAAAATTTCCTTAGTTCTGGAAAATGTCCACAGGGTAATGATCTCTGTAAATTAATGTCAGAGACATTTTGATTTGATGGAAACTTATCCAATTTTATTTTCAATAATTAATTTCTTTCTCAAATCAGCAAATTTAATCTGTACATTATACAGTATCATCAGGATTTTTGTTCACCAAGTAAAAAATAGGTTTAAAGATACAAGCACAAGTCTTTTCAATCTGCCATTTGGGCAGTTTCGGATATGTCATATCCGAAACTGCCCACATATGTTTATATATGTATGAGTCCCGACGGACGACCAAGTATGTATATGTATATGTGTCTGCATACATCGATGTTTGCGTTAGTACGATGACAAAATGACAAAGTTTCCCCTACCACTTCCACAATAACACCTATACATGCAATCTACATAAACCCAAAATTTTAAAAAATTAATCAGTTTGTCTGACGATCGCTAAAGCGTGAAACCCAGGGTCACAAACTCACATCTATCCAACCAAATATGTTAGCTCTATCTCTGATATTGAGCACTTTCTAATAAGTACCGCGCATATAATATATAAATAATTATACATATATTTATTTATATTTATATACAAACACTTTTCACATATATATATATATATATATATATACACACACACACACACACACACACACACACATATATATATATATATATATAAATTTTATCACTTGTAAATCACTAGCAGGTCTTAAATGCCACTTAAAATTATTGCACAAAATTTCATCACTGAATCAACTAAGCTGTCAGATCCTCATATGTCGAAACTGACGGGAGAGTCCATTATTATATATATATATATATATATATATATATATATATATATATATATATATATATATATATATATATATATATGTGTGTGTGTGTGTGTGTGTGTGTATGTATTTCTGAATAGCAGGACAGATTGAACTCTCTAGTTGTGGTTGATAACCAGTCTAGGAAAAGGAAAAATTCTGAATTCAAAATCCATACATGGCCCTGGTAAGACACATACTATGCTACAAGCGAAAGGATCATGGAGTTCACAATAACACTATCATCTCGACTGTGATATATGTATGTATACGAGAAGGTGCTAAATTGTTTTATATTATTTTTTATTTTGCAAAGCCTTATTTCAAAAATTAGTATTCCAATGACCAAACATCAAAATACTGATTTTGGACAGAGTGTTCGTCCAAAGACTTTTCAGCACCTCCTCCCATATATCTTTCATTTTCCTATGCTATCTCTTTTTCCAAGTTATCTTTTTCTTCATTGCTCTCTTTTATACTTCTCTGATTTCTTAATAATTCTCTTTCATGCACTGACAATTCCGCTTCTAGCACATTTAAATAGCAGTTACTTTTCCATTTCTCAGCATTTTAAGGAAGGAAACTAACAGGAATTTTTAATTAATCCCAACCCAAGTTTTTCTACGTACAGATCCATTCAATCAGGAATGGAGATTAGAGAGCCCAGGATAGAATTGCATTCACAACACTACAGCCATTAGCCAAAGATTAGGCAGAAAATACAACATTTAAAAACAGACAAAATTTTAAATCTTAAAACCTGCATAGCATTTATTCTGCACATCAAAATATGCATCTTGTCTAATTTAAAATATCAAACTCTCATCTTGAAACACTTAACGCTTCCTATGGCTGTGGTAATATAGTAAAAATAATCTACTTTAACATTTGTTATTAATATAAAGCTTGCTTTTACCTTATTCATATGCTCAACTGCTACTGATTAAAATAAAATATTAAGCTATTTAACAATTTTAAAGCAAATTAATTTCCAAAGAAGTTGCATACCATAGATTTCATTCTCAATGCTCGAATTTTTAAGAATTAAAATATGAATCCGTTAGGTTCTGTCAACTCCTCTGTAGAGTGTAGAGCCATGGCAAACAACATGCTGCTGTAGTTTCTATAGCAATAGGTTTTTACAGCCAACTAGATTTGAATTCAGGGTTTCTTTCTAGAAGCTAGAAAGACCAATCTGTACTGTTATTTAACCCATAGATGGTGGGAGAAGAGATGCATTCATACCTTTCCCAAGGGTATTTTTACAAAAGTGAATGCAACAGCATGAGCTGGAATTGAACACAGCCTGCAAATCTCACTTTCCTCAGCATTTCTACACTATGTGCACATCCAAAATATTAATACATGTTTGTTACTTTTTATTTTACTCCAAGCAAGGCAACAAAGTCACTCAGATGCAACAAGTTACTGATTGTGAAAGAATATGAGAAAAAGAAAATTATTAAGAAGAGAAATTAAGAAGTTACATCTTAAAGAATACGTGTTAGAATTTTTTCAATAAATATATTAATATTAAGCTACTTCTAAAATATTAATACTATTAATATTATATTAATTTTATATTAATAATATGTTTGATCTATTTATGCAATATTAATATTAAGTTATTTTTGTAATAACTTTAAAATATGTTAATTACCTAAGAAATTATATGCCATAGACTTCATCTTCTGTGATAGATTTTTTAACTATTAAAAATTAACATTGTCTTCTGTTAAACTTTGATGGTCTTATTTCCACAGTAATGCAAGTCTTTTTGACTAGAACTACGAAATCAAATCTTTTTCAGAAACATGCCTTTAAATTTGCACAGAATATCTGTTCTTAAGTGTAAATTAGCACATTAAAATTAAATTAGCTGCTTTTACTAATATTAAAAATAAAAACTCTATTTGATCTAAATCTGTCATGCCTTTATCTTTCCAGATTTTAACCTCAGTATTTGATCCTGAAATAATTCAGCTCTCATGACATTTGTATTGAGTGAGTGGGTTTTAAGGGTTTTAATTGAATATCTCAGAATTGAGCCACAGAATGTTAAGCAGATTTCTTCTTCTTCTTCAAGTCTTTTCAATTTGTTTAATCTCTTCATTTCCTTCTGGCCTTCAGAAAGAGTCTAGATTAGTCAAGTAACTAAACATAGAACAGAAGAATCAAGGGTATTTTTTCTAATCTTAGGCAATATTTTAAAGTTGCTTATTATAATTTTTATTTTAAAAGAAAGGTTCCTTTAGAATTGACTAACAGCATGGCCCGGCGTTGCCCGTGCTTGATTCAAAAATCATACAACTCATACAGCAATCACTATCACTTGACTTAAAATATTTTTGCTCTTCCTTGCCTTTAAAGGTGTGCCCTTTGCCATGCTGATGTTGCTACATGCCTTACTTCTTACCTATCTCACACTGTGAATTTTTTCTAAGCTCTATACTAAATATTAAATCTGTTACAAAAAAAGAACTAAACAAAATGAACAGCTTTAAAAAAGGACTCGTAACTGGAAAAACCGAATGAAAAAAGAATGTTAACAACAAATACTTTTTCACACCCAACCCAGTACTCTGGAATCAGAATCAACATTGAGTTTAAGCAAGCGAATGAACCAATTGGAGTAAAGTGCCATGCAGATTTAAATTTTTCCCACTTGTGACGAATGCAGCTATCAATTTTTTTTTGCATGCTAGCATGCTAGTTAACATTCATGTCAGTCAGCTGTTGGCTCTCACACTGTCCAATAGAATCTTCCTGCCTATTTGTGGCAGCCAGCTATTGGCTCTCATTTTGGCCATTACAAAATGGCTGCAAACTACATGAAAACTGCTGTAGAAGCATGAAAAAATCAATTATTTCCACTATCGATGGGAGTTGGGAAATGCAAAGTCAGTCTTGGCCTTCCCGCTAACTTGGAACATGTGCATGTAAATTTTGGTGCAAATCCGTCGAAAATTGCGGCCGTGCATTCGTTACACACACACACACACACATCCTGCTTTTATAGATAGAGATTTGTTTCATTTTATGTGTTCATATGTTCTTTCTGCCTAAGTATTCAAGCAAGCCTTGAAGCATTGAATATTGTTCCCACATCTGGTCTGGTGCTCATGCTATATAGCTACAGTTTCTTGACAAAATTCAAAAAAGAACCTGCAATGTTATTGGTTCTGATCTGGCATCTCTGCTTCAATCCCTTTCCTACTGCTGTGACATATCTTTCCTGTACCTTTTCTATAAATATTTTCAAAGTCACTGTTCTGACAAGCTTTCCTCTATTTTTTTTAAATGTTGTCATTTTTATCCCCCCACTCCCAGACAAATTGTACATATGGGAACAAGTTAGAACTATGTAGAGTCTTTGATGTATTATGGTGGCTGTAGTAAGAATGGTAAGTAAGAATGTGTTGTTTTGGTGTAAAGAATACTGGTGTATGTTTGGGTCAGTAATTGTGGTTAGTAAGTTTAAGATCAAACAGATTAAAGACCAGCCTTCTCCTATCCCTACTTTTGGCCTTGTCTTATTCAAAATAAATATTGCTTTCCTCTTTGGTACCTTGACTTCATGAATTTAAGTGCAGTACTAGATTGTTAGCTAAGTCTCATCATTTTATTGTTGAAATTACTAGATGTAACCATAAGATCCATGCTAATAGTTTCTTCCCTCTCACTTGTCACTTGTGGAAATCTCTTCCAGCTTCTTGGTTTCTGGCTAACTATGATTTTCAAAAATTTAAATACAATGTCAGCTGTTATCTTTTTGAATCCTGTGCTTTTTTTTTGTCCTTTCTTCTTAATAATATTTTCTCAGTTTCTTTCACTCTCAGTAGCCCCTTGCATCATAGTGGCTTTATTGCCTTGCTTGAGGTGAAAACCTTGTTTCACTCTGATTGCCAAAGTTATGTAATCAGATATAACAAACATCCTGGCTTCGATCCAAATAATTGTTAGTCTTTTTACAACTGTCTGGTACATGTTAAATCCACAATACCAATTTCGGTTATATAAAGAATATAATCTATTTATAGAATTAATATACATGCTCTCATTTCATTCACTAGTGATCACACATTAAAAAAATATCTTACACATTATTTTAATGTTGTATGAACGTGCTGAAGTCGACTTTTTTTTTAAAAGATGAAAAATTCATATTTTACAGACAAAACTAATTATGCACCTTAATTAGAACTGAATTTTCAAAGAAGTAAAAACTCAGTTTTTCTTGATGAATTTTCTAATTGCAACATTTTATATTCATAAACTCATCTTCCCCATCTTACTATTCTAAATTTAAAACACTCATTAAAATGTCTTCTCCTATTTCAGTTTGTTTTTACATATGTATTATGTATGTATTATCTGAAGCTAAAATTTATACAGAAAATATAGTATATTATTAGAAATTTGTCACTTTATACATATTTCAATTTTTGTTTTATTGTTGACATCAAAAATATTTGTACTTGTTTATATGGTGCAGTAACAAAGAAAATTTTAAAATGCTCTAAGATTTTATTCTAGAACTTGCCAAAGCCTTTTGCTTAAGAAGTCTGAAACAGGATTTAATCGCAGAGTTTCTCCAAATTCTTTAGAAAATTTAAAATAGCCATATAAATATCTTGTTCACAGAATACAAAAATAATTATACTTTTTGAATTATAGTTAAGCTCTTCTTTTTTAATCATTTCATCCCAAGCAAGGTGACAATGCCACCAAAGAGTTGCACAGATGATAAGTGCCAAAAAAAGTAACTATTAGAAAAGAAATGGCTGTTGTATATAGTTTGTTCAACAGTAAAACAATGAGACCTAATTGCCAATCTAGTAGCTGCTTAAATTCATGTACTAGGGAAAAAAGCTTGTCAGAAGAATTGCCATGAAAATATTTATCGAAACAGCATTGAGCTTTAGAGTCTCTCCAAATTCTT
Organism: Acanthosepion pharaonis; assembly: GCA_903632075.3. Lineage (NCBI taxonomy): Eukaryota > Metazoa > Mollusca > Cephalopoda > Sepiida > Sepiidae > Acanthosepion > Acanthosepion pharaonis. The sequence goes on along the minus strand of CAHIKZ030004489.1, from coordinate 3,025,360 downwards.
TAGAAAATTTAAAATACCCATATAATATAAATACCTTGTTTACAGAATACAAAAATAATGGTATTTTTAAATTCTAATCATTTCACCTCAAGCAAGGTGGCAATACCACTAGAATGCAGGGGTTACAGGGAGTGAAAGTGAAAGAGAATGAGAAGACTTTATTGAGTAGAAGTGAGGAAAGAAGAATAAAGGAACAGGGTTCAGTTAGATAGAAGATGGTGACTGACATTGCATTTAAATTTTTGAAGATTGTAAGTAACAGGGGAGCAAGAAATCAGAAGGGAATTCCACAGGTGATAAGTGCAAGAAAAGAAATTATTAGAATAGAAATAGCTGTTACATCTAGTTCATTCAACAGTAAAATGTTGACAGCTAGTTGCCAATCTCGTAGCTGCTTAAATTCATGTAGTTGAAACCCTAGGGAAAAGAGCTTGTCAGAACAATTGCCATGAAAATATTTGTAGAGAATACTGAAGGAAACTACATCATATTGATGAGAAAGTGACTGAGGTCAAGTTGCCAAATCAGGATAGATCACATTACACACACTTCAAAATCAAAATTTGACTAACAATGAAAAGAATTTGAGCTTAATCAGTACTAAATAAGAACAAGGTGTAAACAGTAGAACCAGAACAATCTATCCACATAATAATTTAAATAAAGGGCAGTGTTCAAAATTCACAGAAGTTTACCTGGATCAACAGAGACCTGAAGAAGGCCTGAGTGAACAAGGGCCAAAATGGTGTCATAATAACAACAAAGATGAGGTTATTAGTTCAACTGTAAATAATGTATTTTTCTGCTAATATGTCTGAAAGAATTATTGATAAAATTTACTCAAAAATGTGGCCCAATATTTTTTCAGTCACCATTTAGTTGTGTTAGTCAATAATAACAATATGATGTAAAGCATTTAGAATAGAAAATGTACTCCCCACCCACATGTACCAAATGGATCAGTATATACAGGTGACTAAATGTGTAGTGGAGACAATTTTACAGAGGGTGTGCAGAAGAAATTTATCCTAAAAATTACTCTGAAAATAACAAAATTTTGCCCTGAAAATGTACAATTTGGTTGACCCATGTCGTTGGGGGCAACCACCTAGATATGTGTATTGGCTTATACCTTCCACCTTATATACCTAAGCAGGTGTCATGCATTGGACTGTCAGTTTCTGCTCTCCTGATCTTCTATGTGCCATGTCCTTTCAGAATACGAGCAATCATGGCTCTCTACAATTTCCTATCCTTTGTAGCTCTTAATAAATTTTGTCTCTTCACTATCACTCCTAATCTCTGTTCTGCCAACCATTTACACAAGCTCATTGTTTCCCTCTACACCTCTTCCCATTAATATGTCCCATCAATGCCAAATTTTCTGAGCCTTCTTTCCTCATGTGCCCAAGAATTATCAACTCTTTCTGATTCAAAGTCTAAGTGTTCTATTTGTTTCCATCTTCTCTAAAATTTCATCATTGCTCACATGTTCAGTTTATGATATTTTCAACACCTGAAAAACCATATTTCTATTGTTTCAATTCTCTTCATCTATAATGAGATTGTCCAGCATTTCTCTATTACTATTCTTTCTTAATATCTATGCCTATAAATATATCTGTCTTCAGCTATTCTTTGTCTGCTTCTATCTATTCAATTGTATATATAATAACGCTGGTTTATTGGTCAGTAATATTTCCATTAATATTTCTCTACAGAAAACTTCTTGTTTTCACTTCTTGATTACAATGTATAACATACACATCCATAAAAATTCTATCAGACTATATCAGACTTAAAGTGGTTCATTGAATAACAAAATAGAAAAATTCCTGTTATACATTTTAACCTTTGAAAGGACTTCTTCCAACTAAATAATGTTTTATCAATGGAATCATATATATGCAGGAGGATATAATGAAATACAACAAACAAGTTATAATTCCGCATCAAGTGAAATGCTGAAGACATAGGCATACTTAACTTTAAATCTAAACACACAACCTAGCTAACTTCAATCCAGTGGCATAGCTAAGAGGCGGGGGCGAAGGGCGGACCGCCCTGGGTGCCAGCACAGGAATGGGTGACACAATGTCACCCCCAACAAAATTTTTCAACCAGGCTAAGGTGCCAAAAATAGTCTGAAAACAGTGGTGGAGACACAGGGTTTCGCAGGCGGGCATATGACACCCCAGAAATAATTTATGACCCCCCCCCAGTTTTGTCCCCGTCAGGAAAATTAAATAGAACATTTTTGTCAAGAAAAATACTTTCAAACATCATTGATAATTAAATGGTACCCAGAAAATGATGCAATGGAAAATTGGACACCGGAAAATTAGCAACAGAAAATTACGTCAACCATGAGCCAGTCGAGACTGTCGGATCTGGCTGTGCTGTCCATTGAAAACGAGCTTACAAGACAAACAGATTTTGATGATGTCATTGACCAGTTTGCCACAATGAAAAAAAGAAAACATTCATTCTAAGACCATAGTATAGAATGTCATTCTTTTGTGTATTGCCGTGTTTTGTATTTAGTTGTTCTGAAAGTGAACAGTTGGATTTTAAAAATCTTTTGATTTGTACTGATTATTTTGTAGTATTGGATTTTGTCTTGTAAACATGTAAACAGTAACGTACCAGTTAGTAGAGTAAAGTAGAGGTAGAGCATGTATGAAAATTTAGCTACAGCTAACCATTCAGCATAGGGTGAATCGGGGTCATTGGGGTGACATTTGAGCGGACCGCCCCGGGTGATGTTTACTCTAGCTACGCCACTGCTTCAATCAATTCTCTACTGCTTTTGTTTTTGTGTTTATCGTTGACTTTTTTAATAATTGACTGCCAACCATGAATTAACTTGTGGTCATGCAGTTTTTTATTATGTTGCCAACTATGAGTGATCTTGTGCCAACTCATAGGTATCTCACACTTGACATATTCTGATACATTTTCTTCTGTGGGCACAAAGTTTATTCTCAATGATACTTTTAGTATGAAAATAATATTAAGACTTCAGTTGAAGCTATAAATCAACTCACAAAAATTTTTATTGCCTAAGTTGGCTATTATAAAGTTTACATTTGAAGTCAGATTACATAACTGACCTCCAACAGTCGACACATTAAATATCACACATTGTAAAAGTATCAATTTTGTTAAGAAAAGTGGTATTCTATATAATCTTGGGCATAAGGTTAGGACTCAGAAAATAGTGCACATTCTATAAATCTTTTCCTTAATAAATTATTTTCTGTTTAAAGAATTATATATTTATTTAATATAAATTTTGGATCTTTCTTTTAATATGAATATGATACATCTTAATGATTTAAAAGATTATTCATATGAATTTACTGTGGATTAATAAATCCTTTACTTAAGTAAAACTATATTTTGTTTCTTTCTCATATTACTCAAAGTGTCATATGTATGCTTCAAAGATGAAACGTAAAAAAGACTGGAACATTTTCTATGTTAGATCTCCAATTGCAAAACAAAAAATGAAAGCAGTTTGCACTTCTCCCTTATCTTCCTCTTTATCAAACACATATTTTATGATAGCTTTTCCAAACTGAATTTATTTTTTCCAAAGAATGGTTCTAAAGTTATCATCAAGTGTCAAATATCCTTCTCATTCAAATAAAACTCCAACTTTACTGAATAAATCTTAAATAATATTAAATAAGAATTACTATTTCCCAGCGTGCTCTAGGAGTAAATAACAGATATCAGTCCTCTTAATGTTTCACAGATATACATCCATCATATGATCCAGACATTACTGACAATGCGAAACAATGGAATCACAAGCAGCAATCAACATTTCACCAATTGCTGGCTTTGTAGTGTAGACTTTGTGTTTTAATTATCCCCACAAAAAAATGTGTAATAAGGTGAGATCTATGAATGAGGAGGGTATTCTACAGAACCTTGTCCATATGTTTGACAAGGTTCCATTCAGGTATGCTCGTATGTAATGATGGTAGTGTGGTGGTGTTTCATCTTGCTGGAAATAAAATTACTCATATATATATATATATATATATATATATATATATATTTTAAGACATTTTTATGTTTATACATTCTTTTTATAGATACAAATATTTAAGTAAATGCTCTGTTTATAATAAACAGTATTAAACAACATTTACCGGCCTGAATGTCCGAGAAATTTTCATAGAAAATATTCATGCTCTGATAGGATACAAACCTCTATCCTATACAGAACCGTCATTTAGCTTGACGTGCCTTTACCAATTTGGCCACAGAGGAGCGTTCAGTTAGTAAGGTCGAATTTACAGTATTTAAACTTCAATCTTCCATAAATCTCTCACGTATATTCATATCTGCTCATGGCATGTCAAATGTAAACAAATGATGTCACACATTATGAAATGGACAAAGTCCAACAATTATTTAATTTTCTATGAAATAATAATAATAATTATTTTCTATGAAAATTTCTCAGACATTCAGGCCAATAAATGTTGTTTAATACTGTTTATTATAAACAGAGCATTTACTTAAATATTTGTATCTATAAAAAGAATGTATAAACATAAAAATGTCTTAAAATAATTATCGGACTTTGTCCATTTTATATATATATATATATATATATATATATATATATATATATATTTTGTCACCCAAATGGAAAATTATGAATTTGAATTTGAACCACACCTAAAATTATTTTAATCATTAGAATTGCCATTATTTTTACCAGAGATCAATGTCAGGATATTTAATTCCTTTGGCAGTCCCTTAAAAATTTTGCAGTAGCAGAGACGCCTTCTTCAGACAGATTAGTGTTCTCTTTTTACACCATTATACCTAATCTTCTTTATCACTTGTAATTCTCAAATGTTGCCATCTTCAAATTGAAATTAGTTTCCGTCCACCTAGATGAAATTTAATCAACAAACCTTACTACAGGATGAAATCTGAAACATCTCAACTTTCATTTTGGCTGTCTAACACCAGCTAGTATTGCCTTTTTTTTTCATGTAAAATCTCAAATGATCATCAAAGCTGTTTTGACTTGAAAGCACAAGGCAAGTGAGTGATTTCAAATTTTCACTATGGCTGATCATTTCCAAGCACATCTCTCTGCCAAAGACTATTTGTAGTTTCTCCCAGATTCATACATCCACCCTTTGGTTTATACTGTAAATATGCTTAACAGACCTTAGTTACACATCAAGTATATGTCCTACCACATGCTACATACAGTTTTGAATTCAAAATTATCCATCTCCTATACTGGTTACCAAACATGGTTAGAGACCCCAATCTGCACTTCTATTTAAGCCATAGCTGAGGATAGCTTTCCCAAGAAAATTGTGAGAAAGTAAATGTAGCAATTTCAGTTGGAATTTGAACTCAGTTCAATGATTTCTTGTACCAAACTTGTAACAATTACACCACCTGCACATCCCAAAGAAAGAAAAAATCTCAAAGACTTATCAAATATTTTTATCTGAATTTTTAAGATGAGAAATTACTATTATTATTATATACTGATTTACTCATGACAGTGTTCACATCTTGGTTGTTATTGTTACATTTTGACCAGTCTTCTTACAGATAAGCAAGATGAGAAAACAAATACAAATAAATTGATGTATAATAATAAATTTGTCAAAGAAATTTTATCAGACCCTTATGAACCCAATGTGATGCACAAATGAAAATGATAAGAAAAGCTCCACTAAAAGCTACCTACTTAGCTAATAAATATTGATGGAAGCTGAAGGGTACAATGGACAAATTTTTGTGCCAATAAAAAACAAAATGTGCACTAGTCCAAGTAAATTAATTTATAATAACCTACTATATTTGAAGACAAAAATGAGATTCCTTCTTCTTCTATATGCCATTTCCTTTCAGAACATTGGCGATCATGGCTTTCCACCACTTCCTGTCCTTTGTAGCTCTTAATAAATTTTGTCTTTTTGCAATCTCTCCTAAACCTTGTTTTGCAATCAATTTACTCAAGCTTGCTAGTTAGGTTATGCACTGTTTTTCTTTATCCCTCTTGCCTTCAATCTCTCCTATGAGTATAAAATTTTACCAAGCCCTAGAAATTTCAACTATCTTTGTTATTACTCACTTGGTTGGCCCATAGTATTCTGTAGAACTACATTTCTGTTGCCTCAAGTCTGTTCTTCATCTGTGAGGAGATAACACCAAATAACTAAATTGGATGTAAAAAATATCTTTGTAGTCATTTCTGTTATCTGTTTTAATTGACTGCATCTAAAAATTCATATTTATATATCAGAGTCCTTTCTGTTGTTTGCTTGTTGGAAAAGCAAGCTCATAACATTGATTGTTTTCCTTGTGCATGACTTCAACATGATATTACTTGGATTTTCAGTCTTGAGCCCTATTACCATAAAATAATGAAATTAAAGTGAAAGAACAAGTAAAATTTCTTGATAATTTCATAATTTTTTTGTTTATAATGCAATGTCCTTTCAACACATGGGTAATCAGGTCTCTCCACAGATACCATTTCCTCTGCGAATAACCATAACTTCTTAGAAAATAAAGGGGTTGGTTTCCCATTGCCTTCTGCAGAGTTTTGAGATCAGAGTAATCTTTCTCTTAGACTGGATGCCATCAAATCTTGAAAGCCTATTCGATGTTGATGTTTAACCCATACTTGCAGACAGGGCCAGATTTAGATGAAGAGAGGTCCTAGGCTATTCCACTTGTAAGTCCCCTAGTTTTTTGAAGAAAAATATCCCCAGCAATAAAGATTTTGTCTGCATTAAATAACCAATTGAGGTTGATATGCCATAAATCTCAATCAATCAATGAAGCAAATCCCCCATTCTCATGAGTAGAGGAAAATGGAAGAATGTTAGATTAAACAATTTGAGTTAAGCCAAGGATGATGACAGATGTTTAAAATTCCATAGTTGACAATTCCTTCTCTAAAAGACATAAGATGTTATTGTTAAATACAGTATGTAATTGAAAAAATGCATGAATGTTAAAATTAAAAATATTTATAAAGAAATCAATACCAGCATTAAGTCATTGACTTAAGACAGAATTATTCTGAAATGGAATGTAAGCAAAATTACTGAAGGATTGTTTCAAGTCTACAATGTGTTATGACAACCTGTGTAAGAAAAGCCTATCACAGTGTCAAAAATATTATGCACCTTGGCTGCAGACCCCCTAGATTTTAAGTCTCTAGCCTTCAGCCTGCTAGGCAAATCCAGCACTGGTTGAAGGGTAGGACAATAAATGCATTCATGCTTTTCCAAGAGGTATTAGCGCAAAGTGAACATAACGAACTAGGCCAGAACTGGAATTTGGCTTGCTCATTTGACCTTCTGTGGCAATACACTACTCACACATCCTATTTCATGAAACTGGCATAAAATACTAATTATAGTGATACAAACTCCTATTGCAGGTGTTTGTACTTTTGAAAATTGATTCTCTAGTAAGTAAAAAGGCATAGCTGCTATCCTCCATATGTTTACACCTTGACACTCTTTTAATAAATTACCTTGGGATAGCAAATAGAAACTGACGACTGATATATTTTTTTTTATCTGCCTTCACATCATGCAAACGCCCTGGTTATCTCCCTTTGCTCCTTGACTGTTATAATCTAAAAGATGTTAATAATAATTGTTTATCAACTACTCCTATATCAGAGCAAATCCATCTGGTAAATGTCAAAGAAAAAGTGTTTACATAAGATACCCAACTGTTTGTATGATCATTGACAGGTTTTTTTTTATCTATTTTCTATTTAAAGCTTTTAATAAATTTGTGTTAGCAAAAACAATATGGTATAAAGCCTTCAAAATGGGAAATGTACTCCCCACTACTCACATGTACCAAATGGATCAGTATAAAGAAAAACATGGAAAATACAGGTGGCTTATAAATCAATCAAAGCCAATTTCGCTGCTGACAAACACTAACATTCTGTATTACTATTCTATCGTAGCACTTATCTTTGCCTACAAACAAATCTATGTCTTCAACCATTCTTTGTTTGCTTCTATATATGCAATTATATATATAATAAACCTAGACTACCTACAAGTAATACTTCCATTAATACCCCTCAGACTGAAAATCCCTTTTTTCCCACCTGAGCTTCAATATTTCTACCAGGGAGTGCATATTTTTTTCTACTAAGATATATATATTGAAATTGTGAAAGCAGAATAACATATATCATTTATTACTTCAAAACTCCCAATAAAATTAAATTTCAGCATTAAATGACCCATAAGGAATTGATATGCCGTTAAACAAACAAATCAAATTAAATCAAAATCACTTTGCACTAATAACCTTGGAAAGGCATAAATCCATCTTCCTCTATCTATGGGTTAAATATCAAGGTAGACTAGGTTCTCTTGCCTTGAGTGGAAACCAGTCTAATAGAAAGAAAACTGAATTCAAAACCAACCTGAAGAGAGATGGGCTCTGTCAGGTTATCTTGTCCTAAATGCATCACTGCTGCTATCAATGAAGTATATGTGATGCCCCTTTGACGCTAATAGGTTACAGGACTCATAACATGATGTATATAAATAGATAAAAATTACTTCAGCTTACTTTGTTTTTTCCTTTACTTTTATTCATTTTTGCATGATCCAGATGCACACATTTTTATACTTGACCTATAAAACTGACCCTAAGAGAGAAGAGCATTAGTTCTAGTTAGAAATCACCTCTCCCTGAATAGTTTGTGATAGCAAGGATTACTGATCCAGTACTTGAGGATAGTACTTTGAACCTTATAACCATCAGTCTGCTACTCTGTCAGTGAGCTTACACTGCCAGTGGAAAATATTTGATGTTGGTCCACAAGTGTAAAAATAAAATCTCTGCCTTGTTTTTCTTCATCATTTATCCAGTTTTGTGATATTGATAAACACTTGAGCGGCAAAACACCTGTGTGCACATGAATATTGTGCAGGCATGTTGGGGATGTTGTATTCTTAGAAAGTATCTTCTCATTTTACATATTACGTAGACATCAGTTCTGATGTTCCCTGCCAAAGTAGTTCATCATTATGAAGTAAAAGCAATGAATTCAAAAATACTACTTAATTATATTCTCCTAAGTGATGTTTCACTGATTGCAACACTGGATTCAAAGTTAAAAAGTTTACTGCTCAATTCCTAATTCTTCTTCTTCTTTTACATGCCATATATTTTCAGAACATAGGTGATCATGGCTCTCCACAATTTTCTATCTTGTGTGACTCTTAGCAGTTTTTCTCCCCTTTGCTAAGCCCAAGGGGTCTATGTAACATTACTGGGGGTCTACACAAAAAACATAGAAGGTTGGGGATTCACTGTAATATTTTAGTGGTCCATATACAATTTAATTTTTAGTGGTCCATATACAATGTAATTTCACTTTGGAGTGGTTGTCACAACTGAGATTTGCAATTTCTACAGTAATCTACATCATATTAAAATACTAAAATTAAAAAAAACAACTCTAAAACTAGAAGAAAACATGACCAAGCAATGTAAGTTAGCATCCCTTTTAATCTACCGGATGTTTTGATTGTAAAAAGTTGAATAAAAACAAAGAAGGATATATAAAAGAAGTATTATATATATATATATATATATATATATATATATATATATATATATATATATATATATATATATATATATAAATAATATAATTTTAAATGTTAATAAAATAAAATATTAATATATTAATATAAATTAATCAATATAAAATATTAAAATATTAATAATAAAATTAATTTAATATATAAATTGTATAAGGATCATATATAAAGGAATCATATACATTTTCTATTTCTATAATACAATTCCTAAACTTATCTATAAGTGAAAAATAAAATAAGCTTTTTTTCATTGAATGGTTAGGTGGGAGTCCATCAAAAAGAATTAAGAGTAAAAGTGATCCATGGGTAAACAATAGTTGAGAACAACTGTTCTAGATAGACTTTATCAGCATAAAGTAATGTTCATCTTGATGGAATTATATATGTCTAAGAGAGGGATAAGTAGTTATAAAAATACAAGCATCTGTCAATCATACACCAACAGGAAATGCTAAAGGTGTTGGGACACTGAAATTCTAAATTTTTAAATGTTTTTTTTTTTTTTTAAAATAGATATTATCAGCAAAAATTCTAAAAGTAAACTCTGAAAATTGTACTAATTTGGTTAATACCAATTTTATTGTCAAAACATTGACTTATATAATAAAATCTGGTATTTGTTTTAAATGCCACGTCCCTTCAGAATATAGGCACTCATGAACCTCCACAGATTTCTTTTCTTTATTATCTGTGAATTGCCATAATTTCTTGGGAAATTAAAAGAATTTTTCAGGAAAATATGTTTCTAAAGTTCACTAACTGTTATCGCTTTTTCCAGTATTGATAGCGGCTTGCTTGATTGAAGTAAGTGTGGAACATCAACATCATGATTATGTCTTTATTTTCTCTTCAAGTTATAAGTGCTATCCATTTTAGTTGTTACTGCTATTGAAAGCACTCAAGTGATTTCTGTTATTTGGTAGAGTTCCTTGTTTGAGATTCTGTAGTGCCAGTCTCCAAGGTTCAAAGAAAAAAAGAACCTTGTGGAGAGTCATGATTGCCTATGTCCAGAAAGGACATGATATTTAAACAAAAAAATAAATCCTCTCAAAGCCCAATCATACAATTCAAATTCCATTTCTTGGTCGTTGTCATCATCTCTTCAAAAGCTTCTCTGTTTCAATACTACTCTTTCCCATTTTCATTACAAAGATTTTTTTAATATAAATTTTATCAGAGCAATTAATCTCTTCTGCCTGCGAAATCAACTAGCAAAAATAACTTGGCAACAGGTGACTTGGATGCCATAGCACTATTTCTATGATAACAGCAATGTTTCAAAGAGAAAAAAAATCAGAAATACTGCCTATTAAATCACAAGCAAGTCAAGAAAAAACCTCATGAGCTTGATAATGTCAGGCAGTGTTTCACATGGGGGCATATAATGGAGAAAACAAACCTATTGCCATACTCATTAAATGAGAATTTGCTAAAACAAGAAAAAAAGAGCCAATCATGGTCAGCAGGCATCAACACAAATTTAATATCTGTGTTGTTTGCAGTGATGAGGCAATCAGTATCAAAATTGGTTAAAGGTTGTTTAACAACAAGATTAATGTTGCTCATTTGTCTGCAAGAGCAAATAATCAGGGGCAAAAGCAAATAATCTTTGCTTGATAGCTTATGTAAGCAGTTGTCAATTTTGATGCTGAAATGTCTGTTTTTCAGTATCCGGCAAACAAACTGATCACTGATCATATAGTTAAATGTTTGTTTAATGCTAACTCACATCCCTCTTTCAAACACACACACACACACACACACATCCCTCTTTCAAACACACACACACACACACCCTCTTTCAAACACACACACACACACACACATCCCTCTTTCAAACACACACACACACACACACACACACACACACACACACACACACACACACACACTGTATCATCCTTCACTTATTTGCAATCCAATTTCACATGCATACACACTGAAAACACAGATTCAATATGCAACACAGAAATACACAAAACATATACATATTCATGCAACAAGAATACCTGCTGTAAAGTTAGCAAGCAAGAAATGCCACAAGTAATGATTGTTTTTTACAGCTTATCAACCTTTTACAGATTATTTAAAGCTAGAAAATATTTTTAGATAGTAAGAATTTTTTTGGTGGGAAGATAATAATGATTTACTGATACAAATCCTGATAATTAACCCATATCTAGGGGGAAAGGGGTGGATTCATACTTTTCCCAAGGGTATTTGCATGTAAGTGAATAGAAAGAACATGACTGGAATTGGAATTTAGCTCTCTGATTTCCAATTCCAAGATGTTATCCATTACACCACCCACACATTCAAACTTACAGCACCTGGTATTCTCAAGCGGTCACCCTTCTAGTTACTGACCAGGCTCAACACTGCTTAACCGCTGGGTGAATAAAAACCAGTATTTTCAACATGATATAGGCATAAGCTCTTTATACCATGCACACATCTAAGCTTACATCCCATCTGGGTACTGACCAGGCTCAATATTGCTTAACTTTGGTGATTGAACAAGAACTAGTGTTTCAATGTTATATAGCCATACATCCTTTATACTTCACACAGATACAAGCTTACAGCACCTGATATTCCCAAGCAGTCACCTATCTAAGTACTGACCAGTCTCAATGTTGCTTAACTTTAGTGATCAGAAGAGAACCAGTGTTTCAACTTGATATGGCCATATGTCAGCACTAGTAGTGAGTTCAATCCTGATTGAATGCACTATTATACTCAGATGATTAATATTTAAATACTAATTTAACTTGTGCTGTCCAAAATTATGGCATCTTTTATTAAGTCTTGAATTTTACTTTTCACATGTAAGCCACTGAATATATTTCTTTTTACAATTATTATATTAATATGTAGAAATTATGAGGGGATCAGTTTATTACTTAGCAACAATATAAAACCGATCCCTCACTTCACGTCTTACAGAATCTTATATTAATAGATAGAATCTTTTAATTCCTTACTTTTATAAGGTTTTCACATGTGAGTCTTTAAATATATTTTTATAATTATTGTATTGATATGTAATAACTCTGAAGGGATCAGTTTATTACTTAATAAAAATAAAAACCGATCCCCCACTTTATGTCTCACAGAATCTTATAAAATCCAAGTTTACCCATACTGTTCAAAATGATGGAATATCTTATTAACTCCCTACTATTATTAGAACATTTTTACATCTGAGTCCCTGAAATACATTTTTACAATTATTATATTAATCTGTTGTAATTATTTGGGGGATGAATTTATTAGTTAACAACAACAGAAAACCGATCCCTTACTTTATGTTCTATAGCATCTTTTATTAATATTAGTTTACCCACACCAACCAAAATAATGGCTTCTTTTGTTAAGTCTTTACTATTATTACAAGGTTTTTACATTTAAATATATACAAATACATAGTGTCAATAAAAAATGATGGATTATTTACTTATGTATGAACACCTGCTGGGATCAGTATAGTATCTGTGCGCTCTGTCTGACTTAGTATTTGAAAGTTAATGTTACCATGCCACTCAAACAGAAGAACACTAGCCTAGTGGATAGGCTACTTGCCTGTTTATCTCAAGGTTGGATGTTCAAATCAAAGCAGGACACATTTGTTATTTTATATATAAGTTGCTGAAAAGTTCTCAGCACAACCAAGAAATTTTTTCAAAAGATCTGATGTTTTGTACTTTGATTAGATTTTGGAAAGGAGGTCAGGCTGAGTAATTTTCAGCACCTCTTCATAACAGTTTGATTTCTTACAGCAAGAAGTTACAAACAAAAAATAAGCAAATTACTAGATATATACAAAGATGCCAAAGCCTATATATTTCAGAATGAGCAGCATTGTTTATTTATTTCTAGGTCACCTTTTATTTTTTTCAAGTTATGGTAGTACAAATCTTATATCCGTCTTTTCTAGCTTCTGAACACATATCTACATTGTCTATGAATCTTAAGCAATAAGTCATCATTATATATTTGGAAATTCACAATATTCCCATATATCAACATTTTCTGTTTTGCGATTTTAATATAACTGTCCCTTTTGTAATTAGTGCATCAATGGTACATGCATGATAAGGACCAAAAAATCCATTAATGCAAGCAGCTTAACTTAATTAATCAGCCAAGCTGACAAATTAAGATATCGCACTAACATATGGCAGCAACAATGCATCAGATGAAAATAAACTCTGAACATCAAAACTGCAAAATCTGACCCAGATTATATTTATAGCATGGAAGTTACTAAATATATCTATAAACTGATAGGTTAACAATTTGATTCTTTGGTTAGTCTTCATGGTATAAGCATGTTTATGATAAGCCTATTAATGTGCATCAGTGCTGAGAATGAAATCAGTAATTTGTGTTCAAATTCTGGGTTAACTAATAAGAATAAGACAAGTCGTAAGACATGACCAGCCAAACAAGAACATTCTACCCCCATAGCTTGAATAAAGAATTAATTTTAAAATTCCCTGAAGGTTACTCCGGTCAACAAGATAAAGATTGGAGGGCACAAAAGCTGAAATGTTGTAAAAATAGATACAAAGATGACAACAACATATAATGGCTAGCCACACATTTTCTGCATAGACCTCTCTGCTCGAGTGGCCTACAGGCACATTTGTGTTTATTCAACACCCGCAGAGCCCACCTGTGCTTTATACTGCAACTATGCTGAGCAGACATTAGTTACAGTTTCTTTGAGAGAAAGCATAATCTGGCATGATCAGCAGTGTGAACATGACCACACTACACTTAAAACCTCAGTCATGATGACTTGTAAGTTTGTACTAGCACAACCACTGACCTTTTCAAATAATTTTGTACATCCAATTTCATTCACAATAGCCATGGTATGCTGGTATGCTAGTATCACCTCACAGGCTAATAACATCCAGAAGTCTCCTTCCTGACAAATCGATCCTGGTGAGATTCAAACTCAGCTCTCATGGTTGGAAAACAAATATTCTAACGACTCAGCTATGTGGTCATGTATGTAAATAATACAAATCATATACAACATTTTTTGCACACATGTAACAGAGAAATAGTCTTATTCATATACGCAGGATACATTGCTTAAGATATATTTACATTGATCTTGAAAAGACACAAGATTTTCATTAGTCAAAATAGAAAATAAATATACTTATACTTGATTGATTGATTTGTTTTTACAGTTTATCAACCTTTTGTAGGTTATTTAAAGTTAGAAAATATTTTTAGATAGTAAGAATTTTTGAAGATAATAATGATTTACTGATACAAGTCCTATTAATTAACCCATAGTTGGGGGGAGAAGAGGTGGATTCATACCTTTCCTAAGGATATTTGCACTTAAGTGAATATAACAAACCCAACTAGAATTGGAACTCGGCCCTCCGATTTCCAATTCCAAGCCATTATCCATTGCACCACTCAGACATCCAAGATTACAACACCTGATATTCCCAACCAGTCACCCATATAGTTACTGACTAAGCTTGACATTGCTTAACTTCAGTTATCATACAAGAACCATCATTTCAATCCAACATGGCTATAAATCGTACCACTTGCACATCCAAGCTTACAGCACCTGCTATTCCTGCACAGTCACCCATCTAGGTTCTGACCAGGCTCGGCTTTGCTTAATTTCACTGATTGTACAAGAACTAGTGTTTCAACATGATATGCCCATAAGCTATACCACTCACACATCCAAGCATACAGCACCTACTATTCCCACAGGGTCAATCATCTAGATACTGACCAAGTTCAACATTGCTTAACTTTGGTGATCATAAGAGAACTGGTGTTTCAATGTGATATGGTTGTAAGCTATACTACTCGTACATCCAAGTTTAAAGCACCTGGTATTCCCATGCAGTTACCCATCTAGTTTCAATATTGCTTAACTTCAGTGATTATATGAGAACCAGTGTTTCAACATGATATGGCTGTAAGCTCATTACACCACTCACATATCCAAATTTAAGGCACTTTGTATTCCAATGTGGTCACTTATCTAGGTACTGACCAGATTCAATGTTGCTTAACTTTTGTGATTGTACAAGAAACAGTATAAAATTGTACAAGAATCACAATAAACAATAGAACAACATATTCTTATATGCATTAGCCAAACCCCAAGATACAACAATCTTCTATTTTCTTTTCCTTCCATTTTTCTAATATTTCCATTTTGTTCAAGTCACATTAATGAATCAACTTGTGTTGAATAAAAGAAAAGAAAAACATCCATAAAATTAATTTTGTGTTATTGAAGTATTCTTTAAAATTTCATTTACCGTCCGGCACACACATTGATATTTTAAAACATATTTCCTCTCCAACAGTTGTTTTAAATAGTTTTATTTTAGGAAGGCTTCTGTTTTTGTTTTGTTCATAAGTAAGCATCTTTCATTGTTGTATTTTTTTTTTACCTTTCTTGTATTAAAATAGAACATCATGTCAGTTTTCATAGTGTCAAATTTATTAGAAAAAAGCTTTTTATAATAAAAAAAAGACTACAAATGTTTTAAAAAAATAAATTAATTTCTTATTATAACCTTGTCATAAGACAACAATATAAGAGACAAAAAATCATCACATGGCTTTGAAAAATAGATGATAGAATACTAAAAATAACTTTAATAAAATTCAAGAACAAAGCTCAATTTCTTGATTTTTTTTATAATTTTATGTTTTTTAAGCCGCAGTACGTCTTTGTTCTTATTGATTCTTATTTCTTCTAAACTTCAAGTCTGTATCAAGAGCATAAAAATATTTATTTCACATTTAAACAGAATTAATGTTTATAATTTTTTTTCCTTTCTTTGCATTGGTGTCGTTGTCCATGGTTGCTTAGGAGTGTAAGGGAAGTAACTCATGTCATCTTTATTTTTCTTTTCCAGTGCATGGTTCTTCCTTGTCTCTGGTATCCACGTCATCTTCCATTTACTCATCTGTAAGTATACTTTCTCATTTAATTCAATTGGGATGAGAAGGAACTGAGTTCCTCTATGTTTTTATTTTTAGAATTTCTTTATTTTATTTGTAATTTCTTTTTCACAGTCACATGCGCCAAGACTTTTGGTTCAGTACTTAAAGAAAATAGAATGTATTCAAAAGTTTTTTTTTCCTCCAGAGACGGCTGTTATGGAGCACAGGACTTGACTTGATTATTTGCATTTTCTTTCTTGTATATTCAAGCTGTAAGAAAAGAAAAACTTTTTTAAACATTAGTGACTCCATGTTGGTAGTTTATACACATGAACATATATAAACTGCAAGTGACTTTCCGTTGAATTCAAGATAATAAATTCATTTAAGTTAAATCTTTCCAAGTATTACATGGAAACAAAATGAAGCAGAAATTATTTATAGTTTAAATGTTTAAATGTGAAATTATATGAAAATTTGTGACAGAAAGGTTCTACAATTTATAGCTAAAAATAAGTAAATGTGTAATAAGAAATAATATTGTGTTGCATGAAAAAAATAATCAACTGGGGAATTTTAATTTTACAAATCTCCTGATGAGTTGATGTATTCTCCATGAAACTCAGAGTAGAGGCAAGATAAGTGAACATTTGAAATTACACATACACATATAATATATATAGTAATAAAGAAAATTAAATTTTCATTTGTTGACTCTGAGTTTAATTTTGGTTGTATCCACACATCAGGAAATTTGATTGTAAAATATATATATATATATATATATATATATATATATATATAAAACATATTTTAGTTTGATGGGTTTTCCTTGGTGTCCAGCAGGAGATATAAGCTATCAGTATTTATATTTTTGTATATCAGCTCTGAAGATGAAAATATTTTATTATACATGACATAAACCTATAATAAAAAAAATGAACCTGTTCAAGTTTGATGTTTGAAAATTATACTAAACCTATATATATATATATATATATATATATATATATATTGGAATTTGATTAAATGAAACAGATCAAGACCATTCATTTTTAATGGATCTGGATGAAAAGGATGACAGAATTTGAAATATGCTTGATTCTGTTCTTGCACAATTGGTTACTTAATACTTTCTTAATTAGTTTTATGTTGTTTCTTAAAAATATTTAAAAGTATTTTCCAAGATATCTAGATAACAATGCTACTTCAGATTTGTTAAATATCTTTACAATTACAATTATAAAATTTCTTCAGACTATACCAGTAGTAAATGCATTATAACAGGAGAAGAATAAAATAGACACAATTCTATGATTTACATCTTTTTGTTTTTTTCTAAAATTGTTATATAATTATAACTTTAAAAAAATGATACAGTTTATTACCATTCTGATATTAAGCACTTTTTTAAAAATCAAGTCAAAATTAAATTTAAAACATTTGTTTATAAGATGATTGCTCTAACCACTGAGCTATAAGTTATGCATTAATTTTTAACTTTTTAAAAATGCTATATTTTTATATTAGTGTTCATACATAAATAGTTTTCATATTCTTTGTAAAAAATAATTTGAAAAATGTTCTTTTTTGATTGGCTTTTAAAATTTGACGTGTTGTCTCTTTTTATTTTGAATAGAGAACCATATAAATTTTTGTGAGCTTCGTGTCAAAATGATCTTTGAGTTGTCTTAAAAGATAATGGCTGTGACTTTGAAAGTAAAGGGAGATAACATCTTAAAATTTTGAAAAATGCTTCGTATTTAATGAAATTTGTTCTTAACGAAAATGTAAGCATATCAGGACGTAATTAAATAACTGAATTCTAAATTGATAATAAAATATGTGAATAAATGAAAATTATAAATGAATGTATTACAAAGGCTGCTTTGGCATACAACAGTGATTAGCAAGCTGGTTTCAAAAGCCATTTTTATTGCATGAGTAATTAGGTAGTGTAATTGATATTGATGGAGAATGTGAAATTGGCAAAAGAAGTTTAGATTCCAGGTTAGTCTGTTGCATTCACTTTCGCACAACTAACTTTGGGAAAGGCATGAATCCATCTCTTCACCCAGAACTATGAATTCCAAACCAGGGAGAAGCCATGAGAAATCCCTATACTGTCTTTCCCCAAGAGGTCATGACAATTCATAAACAATAAAGAAAAAGGAATATTGGAAGAGGCATGATCACCTAAGGGGCAGGGCATTTTTTAAAAAACAACTGGATGCCCCACACTTATGGCCTTTGTGTTGTATAAATATCAGTAAAGAAATAAATAGAACACAATGACAAATATGGTTGTAGAATGATCAAAGCAAAATAAATGTAGATAAGTATATCATAAATAATAATTAAATAACAGAAAAACGTATTTTTTAATGAAACAAAGATTAAATCTATATCATAAAAGAAAAGCTTACTCTTATCATAAAGTCAGAGGCAAGAAATAAAAAAATTTAAGCCCTTAAAAAAATATAAGATAATTATAACATTAAACTTTTCAGAAAATTATTCAGTAATAAACAGAATTATTTTTTAAAGGCTTTTTTTTTAAATTTTGTAGAAATATTTTTATGCCTGTCATTGTATTAAAATATACATGTGTGCATGCAAACATACATACACACAGAATTGGAATGAATTTGAAACAAAGCTCTGTGTTGTGATGGCTAATTTCCCTTTCTGTCTGGTAACAAACCCTGGATAACAGGAAAAGGGTATGTGCTGAAATGTATTTAAACTGAATATATTTGCTTATAAATATAGTATTTTAAATGGTCAAATAAATTAAATTTGAAATTTGATCATCTTGGCATCAGCAAAGTAGTATACCAGTATCAGCAAACTAGTATACTGTAAAACAAAGTATTTGTTGGAATAAGCCAATTTTAGTACAAGGTTACATTTACTGGGTGCCCAGTGAGGATCAAACACACTACTTTTGGCTTTTGAAACTAATATGTTAATCATGATCCTCTGCTATGCATTTAGAAAACAATTAGTGTAAATGTAAATAAATAATCCATATAAATGAATAAACTGTTTATAGCACCTTGATATACCCATATATATAATTGTTTATTTGGGCAGTAGTCCCTCTTTTATGAAAGTTTAATTAAAAAATACTGACAAGGTATTGTGGTTAAGTTTTTTATGCAATTTTTCATGTGTTCTTATAATTTTTTTCTTTTCTGGATGTAAATTATATAAAAATTATCCAAATGTTTTATATGTCTGGGTGCTTTCGGCTATACTTTTAGCCATCTTATCAAGGATGAATTTTCAAGTGCATGGTAATTACAAGCAAGATGAATCATTATAAACATTAAAGGAATATACAACTTCACTCAACAAAAGCAAAAAAAATAATTATCTACGATAAAAAATTTAAAACTGCTAACCTCATTGTCAAAAATAATAATACATACATAAAACAATCCATAGATTCAGTTAAAAGTAAAACTAAAATTCATCCTTGATAATGGCGAAAAGTATAGCCAAAAGCGCTCAGACATATAAAACATTTGGACAATTTTTATATAATTTACATCCAGAAAAGAAAAAAATTATAAAAACACATGAAAAATTATATAAAACTTAACCACAGTACCTTGTCAGTTGTTTTTAATGAAACTTATATATATATATAGATATAGATATATACCCATATTTAAAAAGCAGTCTCTTTATTTTTTACTTTTCTCTCTCTAAACACTATTATTAAACAACTAGAAGAA
The DNA here is from genome assembly GCA_903632075.3 of Acanthosepion pharaonis. Taxonomy (NCBI): domain Eukaryota; kingdom Metazoa; phylum Mollusca; class Cephalopoda; order Sepiida; family Sepiidae; genus Acanthosepion; species Acanthosepion pharaonis. The sequence goes on along the minus strand of CAHIKZ030004489.1, from coordinate 3,005,013 downwards.
GCACATAAATCAATACCTTTGATTTGTAATAAATCTCCTGTATTGATATCCTCTCTTTCTGCAACTGATTCCCTCCCCCCGTTTAACTACCTTAGTCTCTCCTCTTTTTCATTCTTATTGTGTTAGGTTTATATATTTACTTCAAATAACTATTCCTTCCGATAAGGAAATTCAGTTAGGTACTTTTTGACAACAAGCCGCAAACTTTGACCTTTCCTTTTAAATTGAACTTTATTAATTGATTGATCATTATCAGTGACATCCATAGGGCTGTCAACACCCCAGGCAAGCTGAACTTCAGCTCTATTACAAATATAATTTTTTTTGATTTTCACAAGAGAAAAACCAAAAATGTAGAATAATGAATTTATTACAATATACAACTTAATACAAACTAAAGAAAACATTCATTACCCTACACAAAACATTTTTTTCTAGGCTTTAGATCTGCAAATCTTTTCATGGCAATTTCTTCACCTATCTTCTTTACAAAATCATTTTCTATTGACAAAATAACCAAAGAATTTAATCTGTCTTGAGTCATGTATGACTGCAAGTATGTTTTTATAAGCTTTAGTTTGGGAAGATCCCAAACACATGACATGGTGTCATTATGGTGTCCTCGGCCTCGATGGCACCCAAGGTGACGGCCTAAGTTGCCAGTAACATGAGCCAACCCTGATCATTATACATTAAAAAAAATGAGGATAATACCCTTGTTAGTAGTAGTAATAGTAGTAGTTGCAAGTGAAGACATGGCCAAAATAGCAAAAAAAAGAACATAATAGTAGTAGTCTTGGTAAATAATAATTTTCTCTTTTTTCATGATTATCATAAATTTTGATCACATCATGATGAAAGTTAAAGGTTCTTAAAAAAATAACTGTATATAATTCCAAATATAAAAATGTATGAAAAGTGCCACACATTGCTTTTGGGATATTTTAAAATTTAATTTTACTTTATTGTTTTGTTTTATTTTTATTTATTTATTTGTTTTTGTTTGCTAATAAAGTCAATGTTTGTACAATCAGGCCATGAAATAATGACTTGTTTTCATTATCATCTCAAGAAAATTGGCAACCTTTACATTTTATTGTGTTTATTTTTTTTTTATCTTTTAATGTCTCTTCTTTCTCTGTATCATCATTATCACCATCACTATCACTTCATTGAGTGTTTTTTACCAACATTAACTGACATTTTATATTGGAGATTAAGTGACAACAAGTCTCCTAAATGTTTTCTCTGAATTCTAGCTGTTTTTAGTACTGTTGTGGTAGATAATAATGTTATTACATTCATGCTATGTTAGTTAGAAATATTAACTTTTTGAAATATTAATATAAAAAAAAATGTAAGACAACATAAGTCTCTACTGGACTAATAATAATTTTATGTATAACAACAATCATCACAGTGTGAAACTAAGAGTTTTAACCTTGAATTGGAGTCCATAAGGACCATATATATATATATATATATATATATAGGCACACATACATTAAGGAAATTGTAAGACTAAATAGAAAAAGTTTAGTTGTGACACATTTCATCCATTAGGACTTCATCAAACTGGATTTCTTGATGTTGATGTTGTGACTACACATGCACATGAATGAGAGATGCTGGTAGTTTCAAAATCTTTTGAAAGAATTTTTGCAATCTAACCAAATTCATCTATATTCTTCTTTCCATGATCTTTCCATTTTGTCTTACAATTTCCTCAATACTGTTCTTGATATATAAAAATAGGTATTGTTATCTAATATTTTTTATATATATATATATATATATATATAATTGAAATATAGTTTTATGGTATGCTATATTTATGGATAAAAGTGCTCAATATCAGGGATTGTATGTGTGTATACTCTCGACAGACCAGCCTGAAAAGCCATATGTGTCAAAGTGACATGTCAAATACACAATCCATTTCAACAACAAAGGACTGAAAAGCATGCCCTATAGCATCATTGAACAACTGGCATTGTGCCTGCATCTGGGCTCCCTTGCCTTTCCTGTAGACAAGCTTGTTGTTCACATTTCAGCCTCCTATATATACTATATAAAATGACACCAGTGCCAGTGGCACTAACCCTTACTACACTATAACTTCCCTATTCTGGAGCTGAACATATATACACTTACATGCCAAAAGACATAGGGTAGTAGTATGTAAGGGTAATGATTGGTGGCACCACTTTACATTGATGCAATGAAAATGCTTAAATGTTTATCAGTTGTGCTCTGACACTTGGTGAATCAATGCAAACACCCACTAGATTGCTCATAGCAAGTTAACATGAATTATTAGTGTTCTAATTATTATAATGGAAGCGTATATGAAAATAATAAACACAAACTAAATAATGAATATTATGAAATAATAGTAAAAATGAAATGATTGTGTCAATATTAAGTAATAATGTTATATGACTTTCCTCTACTTTGTAACACATGCATTTATAATGTGACTATGAAGAATTTGAATCACTATTGGTTTGAAATCATAGTTTTTCTTTTTCCTGGTGAAATCTGACCCAGGATTAAATCTTCTTTCAACTTAATGGCTTCAGCAAAATTAACTGCTCCATAAATTCTGTAGACATTGGCACTAAAAGAAAAAAAAAACATTTTGTTATAAAAATATATTCTTTGTGAGCTATATAATGAATCATAGCAAAGAGTAACCTCTGCTAGACTAGCAAGAACAACCCTTCACCAGCATACAATAGAATTGGTAACATTAATTATTAATCACTGTTCAGCCTTTAATTATCTCCATTCTTAAATTTCCAATTTCTCTCTTCTTAAATTTCCAATCTCAGTATCAGTGTAAAACTTAATATTTTCTATTTTATTTGCTGAATGAAATTTCAATTCTAATTACACGATTTGCTAGAAATTTAAACCTTCCTTAATTACAATGTGGACATAACAGTTTTAAGAACAGTATATTCATACAAGCAGATAGAATACACACAATTATACAGGCACAATTCTTGGACATGACAGCATGTATACGAACAAGCAACACACAGAATAAATGGTGGCTAAAATTTTTAAAATAAATTTTTCTCTTCTTCTTTTTTCTCATATTGATCCTAGAACTGAAGCCAATATCATCTTGCCTTATCCTTTCGTGCCAATTATTATAATGATGTTATTTTGTAACTAAAATTATAATCTCTATTTTGTTGCACACTTATTTATTTTGTTATATTTATTTTTAATGAAAGAATTAGAGGAGAAGGACAATAGCCATAACTTTTAATATCTACATTATCCAGGGTAGTGCAAAAAATCACTTTCCATTTTAAAAATTAAAAAACGTTTTTAATAACAATGTAAATAATTTTCCATTTATGAGGTCTACTGTAAAATTCTTAGCCTGGCCAAAATGAAATTCCAAAACAAAATCTGATGTTTTGATCAGATTTTGAGAAGTTGGTTTGTCTGGGCACTTTTCAGCAACCTCTCATATTTTAGGCCTTGGAAATTGTTTTGAACTGAATATGTCTTCCATTTTTAGTTTTGCAAATTTGTAACCATTTAAACATTTCTAGGCCTTGTTCCAAGACACTTTGTAATGTATATGATTGCACAGCTCAAATTTCTTGTTAAATATTATTCATCAGTTCCTGAATTATTTTGGACTTGTTTACATAAACTCTTTAAGATAATGCCAAAGGAAAAACTTGGGAACAGTAAAATCTTATCTCCATGAAATTAATCTGCTATTGAATATTTGATGTAGGGTCCTCGTTGTTGTATTGCATGCATTATGAGCAGTGGTTTTATCCTGTTGAAATCATATTTCATATCTGTGACCTATCTCCTATCCTGTTGAAGCTGCATTCATATTTGTGAGCTGTCCTCCATCCCATTTTGAAGTTTCATATTATAAATGTGGCCTGTCCCCCATTCTGTTACCATATTTCATATTTGTGACTTGTCCTCCATCCCGTTGAAGTCACATATCATACCTGTGAACTGTCTCCCATCCTGTTGAAGCTATATCCCATATTTGTGAACTGTCCCCCATTCTGTTGAAGCCATATTTCATATCTGTGACCTGTCCTCCACCCTGTTTAAGTTACATATCATCTCTTTGATCTCTCCTTTATCTTGTTGAAGCCACATATCATATATGTGACCTGACCACATCCTATTGTAACCATATGTCCTGTTTGTAACCTGTATTGGAATGTAAAAAATTCCCATTATATCACATTATCCCACTCTCAAGCAAAATATGACTTTTGCACTACCCTGTATTAAGATATTGGTTAATTTCTTTAAATAATTAACTGCTTATTAATAATTTTTAATCAAATAATATCATAGAGCAACAAAATAGAAATTATTACAGAATATTAGTTCAATATTGTATAACCAACAGAATTATTAAAAATATCCTTAAACTGGATTGTTATTTATCATTTCTCTTATAACACAAACTCTGATATCCACATATAATATATTTGAGTGTATCAAAAATATTTTTGCTTTTTTTTTTCCTAAAGCTCTACATATAATAATATTTTGATTAAAGTCTTTAAGTGCAGAATGGAAGGTTCTCCTTTACCTTGCATTTAAAATTAAAATTATTAACAACTGAGTGTTGTCCACTTCTAGGTTTTATTTTAAAGGAAAAGTTATCACCCTTAAACCAATTTTGGATAGTACAGACAGATAATGTTTCACTTTCTTCCACTTTGTGATTTCTGTGAACAGCTATAGTTTTGAGGCCTAACTTAAAATAATGACTCAAAACTGTCAGAATCACAACACTTACATCTTCGATTATAACATCTAAAACAAAGTGTACAGCTGAATTATAATGATATAATATGGCTGGCCAGCTGGTTAGTACTCACTTCTGACCATACCCATCTGTCAGGGTGACTAACCAAACCCTAATAGAGACACCTGCTCAAATCCACAGAGCACACCTGTGGCTTATACTGCAACTATACTGAGAAGACCTTACAATTTCTGGGAGAGAGTGCATAATCTGGCATGATCACTTTCATGAATAAGGCTGGTATACTCAAACCCTCAGTCATGATGACTTGTGACATTGTGCTAACCATCAACATCTTCCAACAATTCCAACTACCCAATTTCTCTCCTAATACCCATGGTATGATTTTCAGACACTTTCTAAAGGTGCCATGCACTGGGATCACCCCCCAACAAGAAGTCATCTTGGTATAACATAATAATAAAAATAATAATAATGATAATATAGTGGTGTCATAGTCATGAAATAAGCTTTAGAGTAAAGGTCTGTAAAAACTGAAAATACTTTTGATTAAAATGCCTGTCTGCTCCAATACAAGTATGCCTGTCTGCTAGGGTGGCTAGCCAATCCCTATTGGAGATGCTTGCTCAGACACATTTGTCTTTGTTCAACACCCACAGAGGCCATCTCTAGTTTATAGTGCAGATATTCTGACCTTAGACCTTAGTTACAGTTTCTGGAAGAAAGCGCATTATCTGGCGTGTTTTGAAAAAGGTTGATTTGCTCAAACCCTCAGTCATGATGACTTGTGACTTTGTGCTAACACAACCAGCGACAAAAAATTCTGTCTGCCTAATTTCACTCACAAGGCTTGGGTCAACCTGTAGTGTGATTTTCAGGTAATTTATAAAGGCATTGCATGCTTGGATCATCTCTCCAGGCCAATAACATCAAGAAGTCATCTTCCTGACAAATCACCTATCATGAGATTCGAAACCGGATCTGATGGTTGGAAAATAAAGGTTCTAACCACTTGGCCATGCATTCATCCTTTTGATACATCTTAATATATAACAATGATTTTAATGATATTGTGAACTCCTAGTTTTTAGATATGTACATGAAATAAACTTTGGATTAAACAACAGTAAAACATGGAACTATTTTGTGAATTTGCATATGAGATTCCAATATGAACTCATTTATTCATGCATTTATTGTATTCATCTATTTTAATTATTTTCTCTACATTTTTGGACTGTTGTCTTCATCTTTGTTATTTTTAAACTGATATTTCAGCTGATACAAATTTCTGCCTTCCACAGATATATGCTGTACCTATTCTTTAGAATTTCAGTTCATTTTTTCTCCTTTTCCTTTTCACCATGTGTTTGTAGTATCAACTGAAATCTGTCCTGTTGTAGGTAGTGAATGCTACAACTGATGGCCTATAAATTATTTTACATTCAAACCAAGTGTTGTACAAGGGCATCATGAAGAACTGCTGAAGACTGAATTCACTATTAATATCATGCTATACAAATATGCACTGGAAATGCTTATAGACTCACAAATGTATTCACACATGCATATAGATAGATATAACCTCCATTTTTTTCCTCATTTAATGTTAAAACCTAATGCACATGAATCAGTAATTCATTTTCAAGAATGTTATCTTAAATACAGGTTTAACAAGTTAACCCAAAATACTCATTCAATTCATAAAAATATTTTTAAAAAATCTTTGATTACAAAATTAAATTGATTTTAAAATATTAAATGTTTCTGCTCATAAGTTATTTTTGATGGCCATTTATAATGACAACATTGCTCTCTGAGATTTTTTCTTATGATTAATGCTGACATCAATAAATCTCTTAAAAAGGCAAGATCTGATGGCTGCAAATTTTAAAATCATACATTTTTAAATAGATAAAGAATGAAAATAACCCTGGAAAATAAAATCTGCAGATGATTGAATATGTTAAGTATTTTATCAACTTAGAATATAAATAGCATTTGTTAAAAGAGTTCTTTACAAGTCTTTTCTTCAAAATTACTTTCATCATTTGTGTTTTAACTGTTTAATAGACAAATTAACTTATATAGTTCGTATTATGCACAGTAATTTTTTATACAAAAAACATATAAACTTTATTTGAGTAGATGCTCCATTTATTTATTAAACAGTATTTATTTTTGTCTACCATGCTGAGAAATTTTTTTAGAAAAATATGTGTTCACCAGCAGGATTCAAACCTGCATTTCCTTAGAGAAAGCTGTCATTAGATCCGATGTGATTTGACCTCTCAGTTATGGAGCACATTGATGGCCAAGAAAAGTAACTATTGAGACTTTGCTTGAACATCAACACACTCCATAGACAAGAGGTAAAAGCACTTCAGATCTAGTGATGGTTCCTCCTAGGAGAAATCAAATTTGAATCCTGATGGATACTCATATTTGAGTAGATGTTCTGTTCTTTATTAAACAGTATATTTATATAAAAATATGTGCTCTCTAGCTCAGAGTATGCTGGATCTAATGTCAGCTCCCTCTGCCCAGGTGGACACAGGTTAATATCCTGTCAGAGAGCACATATTTTTTCTCTAATAAAATTTCTTGAACATTCAGGCCAGTAGACGAAAATAAATAAATATACTGTTTAATAAATAAATGGGGCATCTACCCAAATTTGGGTATCCACTAAAAAATAACATTTAAAGTGATAAAAATCTGTTGGATTATTAAAAATCCATTTACTTCTTTATATATATATATAGAGAGAGGGGGGGTAATACAAATATAAAATTTGTCACTTAGTTGATGCTATATTCAGCACCATGACTCTCCAGAGTTTCATAGACAAAACTTTTTTTTTATCAATCAGTCCACACATCAGGAAGTATCACTAATATATATATATATATATATATATAGTTTTGGGATTTTATATTATTTGGGACTTTTTAAAGCAATTTAAACATTAAAATGCCTACTTATAATCATCAGCTTATAAAAATTATTTAATACTAGCTTGAGTACTTGGATAAGAAATCAAGACTTGGATGCAGGTTAATTATAATCATAATAAAACAAATCCTTAGTTCTGAGGGTGAGCTACTAACTATTGTTTCTATCAGTTGTGTTATATAAAATTGCTTGATATATATGTCCCGAAGAGTAATTCCAAGGCAAACCAATTGTTTAACTATGAAATATATAATTTACATCTTTGTGGACAATTAAAATTTCTCATTAGCCATATGCTTCAAGATTTATTTTCAGCAACACCATCATAGTTATGGATGGTATTTGTATCTAAAAGAAAAACAATATAAATTATACTTTCGTTCCTAGTAAGAAGAAATAGGATGAAAAGTAGAAAATATATTGAAAATTGTTCTGTGAAATTTTTTTTTCCGACACACATAATTTTTTCTTTGACCTGACATTAATAATAAAAGAGAAATTCTAGTCTTACACCAAATCGTTACAAACACTAACTGTCACTATAAAAGATAAATTATAATTTTACACTAAACAATCAAAAACCAGTAACTATTACTATAAAAAATAAATCAACATAATAGAAAATCAATATATTTTCACTTTTTGCATGAAGGATAATGATTTTTTATATTAAAAACTTCCCCTTGTACCAATAAGCATGTATACCAAATTTTATTATTCTACATTCTATATATTCTATATATATATATATATATATATATATATATATATATATATCTTTATTAGCTGTTCCACACGAATGTACAGGTTTGTAGAGGTGGCTGTCAAAATGGAGTCGGACAGTGCTTCTCAAACTATTTGATGTGGTATACCAGCAGTTTTTTTTAATGTGCGAGGGGCCAAGAAGCGAAGCTTGCCAATCCATCTGTGGGTTCAGGGTTCATCCGCTGTGTCCTCCTTGTTAGATATATAGTTAGATTATGAATCTAAGGGTATTAAATGCTAATTTTAAAAATTTTGGCCCAAATCCATGTGGCTATCCCTTTTTCCTACATTAAGGCAAATTTTTAAAGGCTAAATTAGAAATATGCGTACATGAAAATATCCTTTTTGGTATTTCTAGTTGTGGTTTCGACACAGTCAAACACCACTTAATCAGTATTTCATTTCACCGTTTTGCTGTTCATTATATCGCATTTGTTAGTTGTATAGAAATGACTTTTAACAAGAGTGAGTCATTGAAATATGTCACCATAATAAATATAAAACTAAATTTGAAATATAAAAAAAAAAAAAAAACTAAGTCTGATATCCTGGCAGTCTCCCATGGCATGGAATGTGACTACTGTATCTTTGTTTCCTGGAAACTCTCAGCGTACCGGCAGACGATGGCTCATGTACCGGTACCGATGCACATAGCATACTCTGAGTAGGACTGGAGTAGGATACACAAAAGCTCTCTCATAATTTAAATGGACAGGAAACACATGGCCATTTGTTTGATGTTTTTGCAAGAAATCATATTTAAAAAAAAAATATGAGTTGTTAAAACTTTGTTCCCTTTAAATCTAACCACAAGTCAGAAACAATTTCTAAAGGTGATAAATGATTTACATACTTCTTCCTCTCAAACATGAAATATGTCAGTAAAAATTTCAGGCAAAAACTTTGTGCATCTCATATGTTTATTTAGGTGGGTGTTAAGATGAGGATAACAATAATGTACTTCTTCCAAGGATTTTGGAACTCTTCTTTTTTTTTTTCCTTTTCTTCATTTGAATGGATCATCTAGAGATTCAGAGATTAAAATTTGCTGTCTTCGTTTTGCTTGGAACACATTTTCCTTGTATCTTCATAGTTTTTGTTGTTAAAAGGGAAATTAATTTAAATTAATTCTCAGGCAAATCTGAAATTTTTCTTTAGAGATAAATTTTGAAGTCCTAAACAGGGATAAAAAACATTCTCAACATAAGCATCTAGATTTCAACAAGATCACACAAAGCATATTTGTTTTATTCCTCACCATCTCAGATTTCAGCAAACATTAAGAATATTGCCATATTTTTTAGTATATAAAACATGCCTTTGTATAAGATATACACTCATTTTTAGAAATAAAACAAACCCTGGGAGATGACTGCTAACTTCTAGACACTTTCTTATACAGGATGCAAGATACTTTGTAGTTTTATAAACTTTGATATGTAAAATACAGAAAATATTTTTTTAATCATTTCATCCCAAGCAAGCCAACAAAGTCACCAAGATTCAGGTGGTTACTGAGTGTGGAAAAATATAAGAAAAAGCAAGCATTATTAAGGAGCAAGAACAATAAAAAAAAACATAAATTAAGAAGACAGAAGATAACCATTGACATTGCATTTAATTTTTTAAAATTTTAAACTTAATTGAAAAGCAAGAAACTGAAAGATAGTTCCACCAGTGAGAAGTGAGAGGAAAGAAAATGTTAGCATAGAACTTATGGTTACGTCTAGCTATTTCAATTATAAAATGATCCCAATCTCATACTGCACTTAAATTCATAGAGTCTAGGTACCAAAGAGAAAAGTTCACCAGAACAATTACCATAAAAGTATTTATAGAAAAGGCACAGAGAAGCTATGTTATGGTGGTGGGAAAGTGACTGAAGCCAATCTGCTAGGTCAAAACCAATGACATTGCAGATTTCTTCTTTGGATTTTAGCAAGGATTTCTAAATATATTGCAGGAACACTGGTCCATATGTAGCATCAATATTCTAAGCATCAATAGTAGATTTATAAATATGTTACATATATTCAAGCAAGAAAAATTGTCTAGCACAATACAGTGAACCAATTTTCCTAGCAGCAGACATTGCAACTGATTCAATATACTTTTTCCACTTTATGTCAATGAAAAACACTAGTCCAAGAAGGCACAATGAGTCACTCTCCTGGAGATTAGCATTAGCCATGTTGATGGAAGGCAGATTAATAGAGAGTTGTTTATTTTGAGGCATTAAAATTAACATGCCATTTCTTGCTCCAGTTAACAACAGAAGTGTCAGGTCAATCATTATCTATCCTTATAATCTTCACTTCCTACTTCTTCCTTTTACAGTCATATGCACCATTCATTAATCTTCTACCTTGAGTGGTTTGGAGGCATGTATTGGATGAACTGTAGCCAAAAAAAAAGATCTTGAGCAAGCCTTTTGGTTGAATGACAAGATTCTTCAAATAATAAACAACATTCCTATTATATCTACCTTAGCTAAACAGTAAATGAACTTGGAACTTCACTTCTCTGGGACAAAAGAGAAGCAGCTGTTCATTTGTGTTTCATTAGTGTTCCTCAGAAGAAATCATCTGACATAACTTTGTGTAGATCAGTGAAAATAATTTACAAGATCAGGTCAAAGAAAAGATTTTGTATTGCATCAAAGACTTCCAAGCCAGTCCACTGGTTGCCTGATAAGGTCGCTTTTTCTTTTTTCACTTAAAAAGAAAAATTGAGTGACCAATAATTTCTGCATGTTTGCCCTTGTGTGTTTTATGAAATCTACTGAAAAATTGTACTTTTATTTTATTTTTTTGCTTGGCATTTACACTTGGATAAAGTCTGTTTCAAGCTAAATAAGTTTTTGCTCAGTTTAAATATGAGAGACATTAGTTTTAGTGCAATTAATTCCTTCAGGAAGTTCTCCTCTGTAACGTTCCTCATGAACGGCAACTAGGATCACTGCCTGTCTTAAATTGCACACATTTTGCGTCCTCTGTCCTCACATCAGTCTAAATAGTAACTTCTTTTCTTTTACTTTTTTCTTTTCTCTCTAAATTTCTATTTACCCTATTCATGTGAGTGCATATATATATATATATATATATATATATATATATATATATATATATATATAATACTTTATTTATATTGTATAAGGGAATGCATAAAAGTCCTTGGCTAAATGAAGAACAGATTCTTCCTACAAAATGGTCATTTGGTTTTATTTTTTAGGAAGTGGATTAGGCCAAGAATTCTGCAACTCTCTCTTGTGACTGTGGATATATATGTGTGTGTGTGTCTGTATGAATGAGAGATAGCTTATTTATTTATTTATTTGTGTATATGCATAAGAAAGAAATGATTTATTCATCTCAATTTATCCATGTGTAATTTTGTATGTATATATATTTATGTGTGTGAGTGTATATATATATATATATATATAAAATGTACACTGAGATCACCATTCATACTTGAATGCAATCTTCAGGCCATGTGTGTTATGTTTTGGTTTGACTATATGCTGGTCAATAGTGCATTATGAGGAGTAAGGTCTAGTGCATTATCTTGGGTAGGTGGTGATGGATATGTTTCAAATTATTCTATACACTATTGAGTAGGAATAATTGTGGATCCCAATGCAGTTATTTGTAGCAATATTTACATATGCTTTATTTCTGATATTGAGCACTTTTACCCATGAATATAGCATACCTTAAAACTATATTTTTATTTATATATATATATATATATATATATATATATATATATATATATATATATATATATATGAGGGGGACTACTTCAGTTAAGTTGTCTGCTCATAAAAAAAAACGTGGAAAAACTTTTCTTTTTAACAATTTCTACAGATTAGCATTCATTGTATCTTCTACCTTTGATATGTGTCAGAATAACAAAATATTGACTTTTTACCATTTCAGAAGTGGATCCTGTTCATAATATAGATACAGTGTAAAAGTATGAAGAAAAATAAGTAACCCCTAACTTCTTAAAGAGTT